>JAXIVH010000009.1:2486667-2494167 GCA_036785325.1 Urophycis tenuis
GGGCGAGGCTGTGGCCTCATGCAGCTCCCATGACGAGGCTGTGACCTCATGCAGCCTCCAGGGTGAGGCTGTGGCCTCATGCAGCCTCCAGTGTGAGGCTGTCTCCTCATGCAGCCTCCAGTGTGAGGCTGTCTCCTCATGCAGCCTCCAGGGCGAGGCTGTCTCCTCATGCAGCTTCCAGGGCGAGGCTGTCTCCTCATGCAGCTTCCAGGGCGAGGCTGTCTCCTCATGCAGCCTCCAGGGCGAGGCTGTCTCCTCATGCAGCTTCCAGGGTGAGGCTGTCTCCTCCTGCAGCCTCCAGGGCGAGGCTGTGGCCTCATGCAGCCTCCAGGGTGAGGCTGTCTCCTCATGCATCTCCCAGGGCGAGGCTGTGGCCTCATGCAGCCTCCAGGGTGAGGCTGTGGCCTCATGCTGCCTCCAGGGCGAGGCTGTCTCCTCCTGCAGCCTCCAGGGTGAGGCTGTGGCCTCATGCAGCCCCCAGGACGAGGCTGTCTCCTCATGCAGCCTCCAGTGTGAGGCTGTCTCCTCATGCAGCCTCCAGGGCGAGGCTGTCTCCTCAAGCAGCCTCCAGGGCGAGGCTGTGGCCTCATGCAGCTCCCATGACGAGGCTGTGGCCTCATGCAGCCTCCAGGGTGAGGCTGTCTCCTCATGCAGCCTCCAGGGCGAGGCTGTGGCCTCATGCAGCCTCCAGGGCGAGGCTGTCTCCTCATGCAGCCTCCAGGGCGAGGCTGTCTCCTCATGCAGCCTCCAGGGCGAGGCTGTTTCCTCATGCAGCTCCCAGGGCAAGGCTGTCTCCTCATGCAGCCTCCAGGGCGAGGCTGTGGCCTCATGGCAGCCTCCAGGGCGAGGCTGTGGCCTCATGCAGCCTCCAGGGCGAGGCTGTCTCCTCATGCAGCTCCCAGGGCGAGGCTGTCTCCTCCTGCAGCCTCCAGGGCGAGGCTGTCTCCTCCTGCAGCCTCCAGGGCGAGGCTGTGGCCTCATGCAGCCTCCAGGGCGAGGCTGTCTCCTCCTGCAGCCTCCAGGGCGAGGCTGTGGCCTCATGCAGCCTCCAGGGCGAGGCTGTGGCCTCATGCAGCTCCCATGACGAGGCTGTGGCCTCATGCAGCCTCCAGGGCGAGGCTGTCTCCTCATGCAGCCTCCAGGGCGAGGCTGTCTCCTCATGCAGCCTCCAGGGCGAGGCTGTCTCCTCATGCAGCCTCCAGGGCGAGGCTGTTTCCTCATGCAGCTCCCAGGGCGAAGGCTGTCTCCTCATGCAGCCTCCAGGGCAAGGCTGTCTCCTCATGCAGCCTCCAGGGCGAGGCTGTGCCTCATGCAGCCTCCAGGGCGAGGCTGTGGCCTCATGCAGCCTCCAGGGCGAGGCTGTCTCCTCATGCAGCACCAAGGATGAGGTTGTGGCCTCATCCAGCCTTCAGGGTTAGGCTGTCTAGGTGCGTTTCCCAGAGTGTTCCTGAGGCTGTTGTTCCAACACTCCAGACGTAGTGGGTTGTATTCGCTGTGGGAAGAATTGTAATGGTGACGTTGAATGGAAACTTTCTCTCTCGCATGTGTGCTCTCATTCCCCCTCTACTGTCTCCCCCCCCCCCCCCCCCTCCCCCCCCCCGATCTCTTGTCACTCTCTCTCCCTCACTCACACTTTTATTATCTCATTTCATCATCTGTTTCCCTCCATCCCTCCCTAACATCAAGCTGAAGCGAGATGTTTTATCTGGCATTGTGCTCAGTGGAACGTTGCATACGAGGGACATTGGTGCATATGTTCTCCATCAATGAGAATATTAAACACAACATTGGTCTTCATTGAAGGGTGAATTCCTCCGGTCCAGATGAACGCTGAGCTGTTCCTTGTAACGCCTGCTCTTCTGACCGCTGCCAGGTTGCGATGCTTAGTCAAACAGCTGGAGCGGGGAGAGGCGTCGGTGGTGGACCTGAAGAAGAACCTGGAGTACGCCGCGTCCGTCCTGGAGTCGGTGTACATCGAGGAGACCAGGTGAGACTGGGCCCTCTCCTTCCTCCTTTGTCGCCCTGAGAAACTCATCATGTCGTCACTTGATCTGAAAACATGTCATGGTGATGAGTATGTCTCATGAAGATACAGACAGATAATAACAGTATTCTGATCAATAAATCGAGGTTCCAGACGGATGTTATACAGTATGTGTTATGTGATATATGCCGATGTAGTTTAAGAATGCATATGCACTTCACATTATCTGTACATATCTGTGTGTGTGTGTGTGTGTGTGTTAACATGTAGGGAGCCCCTGTTCATTCTTATTGCCCCTAGCAGCTTTCTCTCTCTCTCTCTCTCTCTCTCTCTCTCTCTCTCTCTCTCTCTCTCTCTCTCTCTCTCTCTCTCTCTCTCTCTCTCTCTCTCTCTCTCTCTCTCTCTCTCTCTCTTGCTCTCTCACTCTCTGTGTCTCTCTATCTCTCTCTATCTCTCTCTTGCTCTCTCACTCTTTCTGTTTCGCTCTCTGTCTCTCTATCTCTCTCTATCTCTCTCTTGGTCCATTCCTTCTCTTCTCGTCTTTCCACCCCTAATCAGCTGTGCAATACTATGTTGTTTCTTTAGCATTATGCTATGTTATGCTATGTTGCGCTGTGTTATGTTGTGCTATTTTTTTTACGATCCTCCATTTGATGTGATGTCACGTGATGCCATGTGATGTGGCTTTATGTTATACGATGTCTTTTTTTTTTTGTTCTGTTATGTTATTTGTCTCTTGGTCTGTTTCCATCTCTCATTTCTGTGACTCTTTCCCTCTGGCCTCCGCCTTAAAGCTACGCTCGGTAAGTGCTCCGCTCTGTCCACCACATCGACCCTCTGGCCGCAGACAGAGGATGCCTGTTTGCTTCTGGCAACAGGCATGGAACGATGGAAACACTTACATACAAATGATTGTCTTAGTGTTCAGGATTTGAAGCAATACTAACAGATATGTGTTAGTATTGGCCATAGTTATAAATCCCATACTGCCTATGTGCATATATACACCCTGCAACAGTATGGTACAGCTTTTCAAGACGTGCTCCTGAGCTTTTGGGTGGGAATGTTTCAAATGTTCAGATGTTGAACCATCAAAGGAAATCCAAACCCTAAAACGACTTGAAATAACGCTTGTTCATTTTGCTCAAGATAAGCACAGTTCATGGGGCTGCATTGATCAAGTGTCAGATAGCTGCAGCTCTTAGCTATCTGTACATACGTGTCATCCCCAATCCATTTCCCCCCACCGCAGCACTTCATCAACACCAGGTAGAGATAGGGAACACACGTTCTGAAAAACACCACAACCCTGGCGGTGGAAACTGATGATTTAAACGTGTGGGTCAGTAAGAGAGAGCAGAGGAAAGCAAGCCCTTGAAAAACAACCAAAGGGGGGCTGTGATGGCTCCATGTTACGAGTCTGAGTGAGCAAATGATGGACAGGAAGGATGGTTTCCCCAAACCACTCAGAGGATTTGGGTTCTGGGAATGCTCCAAAATGTAGTGTCTCTTCAACCAGTCAACCAGAACAGATGTATCACAACATAAAACGCATTCCACTCACTAATAAGTGACTGATGGCTATGCCTTTTCTAGTTCAAATGACTCAAATTATCGCTCTCGGATCTTACCCTCACATAAGCTCTAATGTGATGATGAATAGGGAGGGTGCATCTCTCATTCTCTCTCTCTCCCTGCTTATTTACATCACTTCGACATTTTCTCTATTGAGTGAGATTCTCTCTCTCTCTCTCTCTCTCTGTATATATATATATATATATATATATATATATATATATATATATATATATATATATATACAGTATATATATATATATATATATATATACAGTATATATATATATATATACTGTGGTGTATATATATATACACCACACTATTCTTTGTCACCTCACCATGTGGTCTTCAGGGTTCACACACATTTCTTGTGTAATATGGGTCATCATAATGGGCAATAATAATACATGAACTGTGTTTGTTTGTCAATACAATATGGTAAGGAGTAGTGGGCCACACATGCACACCTTCAGCCCCGATATGTTGGCTACAAAACGTACAAGTGTCTTTTTTCCCTTTGCTGTCTCCCTCTCTCTGTCCTGGCTCACCCTTCACGTTCCCCTCATTTTCCAATCCATCTTCCGTCTGAACATCAATCATCGATTCATCAATACATTCATCAATACATTCATCAATACATCCATCTTTACATCCATCCATCCTTCCATCCATGACCACCCCACCCCTCTCCTCCACCCCTCCTCCCCACCCTGCCCTCCCACCCCACCCCTCTCCTCCACCCCTCCTCCCACCCTGCCCTCCCACCCCACCCCTCTCCTCCACCCCTCCTCCCACCCTGCCCTCCCACCCCTCGTCTCTCGTCTCTCGTCCCGCCGGCGGGCAGGCGTCTGGTGGACACGGAGGATGAGCTGAGTGACATCCAGTCGGACTCCGTGCCGTCGGAGGTCCGTGATTGGCTGGCCTCCACCTTCACCCGCCAGATGGGCCTGATGCTGCGCCGCACGGAGGAGAAGCCTCGCTTCCGCAGCATCGTGCACGCCGTGCAGGCCGGCATCTTCGTGGAGAGGTGCGCCTGCTCTCACAGAACACGCTGCCAGGGGCACACGGGGGGGGGGGGGGCCCTCTAGGGTGTGGGCAACCCACTACACTCTGTAGGAAACCCTCTAGACTTTCTTTGAAACCCTCTAGACTCTCTGGGGAACCCTCTAGACTCTGTAAGCAACCCTCTACAGTCTGTAGAAAACCCTCTAGACTCTCCAGGGAACCCTCTAGACTCTGTAGGAAACCCTCTAGACTTTGAAACCCTCTAGACTCTATGGGGAACCCTCTAGACTCTGTAAGAAACCCTCTACAGTCTTCTAGAGGGTTCCCCAGACTCCCCAGAGAGGGTTTCCTACAGAGTCTATAGTCTAGACTCTGTAGGAAACACTCAAGACTCACTGGGGAACCCGCTATGTAGATTCTGTAAGAAACCCTCTAGACTCTGGGGAACCCTCCAGACTCTTTGAAATCCTCCAGACTCTCTGGGGAACCCTCTAGACATTTGGTGTTTGCATGATTGCAATCGGTTGATATAACTTTTTCAAATTTTAAAAGTACATAATCTTATGCACACTTTCCCCTCGCCTTCACACACCATCAAACAAACCCCAGGAGAGAATGGTTACTCGTCATGGTTCCAGCTTGGTGGTTATGTTGGTGTCTGGCAACAGATAACGAATGGCTTTAATACAAAAACCACAACACATTCAGAGAGCTTTCAGTACTCAGTGATTCAGGCTCCATTATTCTGAAGGGATTCCATATCAGCGTCACGTATGGCTTCCTCCAGGCCCAAGAGACATGGACACAAAGTTGTCTCAGAAGACTTCTCTCACGTCCTCCCCAAACACTAACTGTGTTTCTCTTGGTAACAACACATGTTTACGAATGTATTAATTATTATTCACTCTCAATGAAAAAAATCAACATTTAATGGCCTCAAACCCCAACCTATTGGGGTTAGATTCCATAATCGGCATAACCTGAGTGAGTTATGCCAACCAGTCTTCATTTAGTCTATTTGTAATGTGTTGTGTAATTATGTCGTGTAAGTAACTCAGTGAGGAACTAATGTTGTGACCTTCCTCTCGGCTGGGGGTCCTGTGTGGCGTCTCAGGATGTACAGGCGCACCTCCAACATGGTGGGGCTGAGCTACCCTCCCAACGTCATCCCTGTGCTCAAGGTGGGAACACTCACACCGTGTGTGTGTGTGTGTGTGTGTGTGTGTGTGTCTTTACTTCTAAGTTTAAAATTAACTGAACTGATGACGGATGAGAAAGCTTCCCATGGAGTGAACCATGCTTGAATGATTCTTCTTATTGTTGTCCTGATTCGTTTCCTTGACAAAGAAGTGCGATGCCCTCAGCCCGAGGTGAAAGGTCAACCTCTTCCTCTGAGCGGGCTGTGACCAGTAAAAATTACAGTTAGAAGTTAGAATCACTTCTGATAGGATGGCTTCAGCAGGCGTGTGAACACTTCTCTGTTCTGTTGAATGGGTTCTTGATATGCAACAGGGTTCAGTGGTGTTTGCATTCGCTGGCTGGCCAGTGATCCTCTCACCGCCTCTCACGCCTGCCTGTTTTTCAGTCTCACCGTATTCCTGCGGTCCCCAGCTTTAAGTGGTACATTCATAATGTATGGGCCATAAATCACCGTGTGAAAGAAGAATTTGTTACATTTGAATGTGAGTTGAAGGTGTTGAACAGATTCCGACATTCAGATTCCTGGTGTGTGAATGCTCAGCACTCTGTGTTCTTGCAGATATCTTCAAAGGAGCAAAGAAATGCAGAAAAAAACCAATTAAATGTCTTCCAGGTGATGAATTACAAAATGTGTGTGTTGTGTGTGTGTGTGTGTGTGTGTGTGTGCGTGCGTGCGTGCGTGCGTGCGTGCGTGCGTGTGTGTGTGTGTGTGTCTGTCTTTATCAGCATGTGGACACGTGGTCTTTCGATGTGTTTGCCCTGAACGATGCGAGTGGAGAACACGCGCTGAAATTCATCTTCTACGAGTTGCTCACCAGATACGACCTCATCAACCGCTTCAAGGTGAGAACACCTTCTCCTGCTCCTTCTCCTCCTGCTCCCTCTCCCCCTGCTCCCACTGCTCTTTCTCCCCCTGCTCCTTCTCCTCCTGCTCCCTCTCCCCCTGCTCCTTCTCCCCCTGCTCCTTCTCCTCCTGCTCCCTCTCCCCCTGCTCCTTCTCCCCCTGCTCCTTCTCCTCCTGCTCCTTCTCCCCCTGCTCCTTCTCCTCCTGCTCCCTCTCCCCCTGCTCCTTCTCCCCCTGCTCCTTCTCCTCCTGCTCCTTCTCCTCCTGCTCCTTCTCCTCCTGCTCCCTCTTCCCCTGCTCCCCCTGCTCCTTCTCCCCCTGCTCCTTCTCCTCCTGCTCCCTCTCCCCCTTCTCCCTCTCTCCCTGCTCCCCCTGCTCCCTCTCCCTCTGCTTCCTCTCCCCCTCTCTTCCTGCTCCCTCTCCCCTGCCCCCTTTATCTCCTCCCCAACAGACAGGGTTTGGTGCACTAGACAGTTGTGTGTTTCTGTCCTCCAGGGTTGTGTTTTGTTGGAGGGTGTTGTCTCGCTGTGCGTCTTCAGGGAAGTGAGATGCACACCCGTCTGATAAGTGAAGGGCTGTAAACAAGTGCTCTTCATCCTTGCCACTCCCCCCTCCTCTGCCTCTTCCTCATCAGGGAAGCCAGTGTATCTTCATCACCAGGCATCAGGCCCGGGACATTTTCAAATGTCCTTAAATTGCTTGATTCTGTCATTTTGACCTTCAGTAATGACCGTCTACCTCTGACCTTTAATAAGGTGTGCATCATAGTGTGTGTCTAAGGGTAGAAGTGAAGGAATGTGTTAAGGTATAGATGTGTTAAGGGTTGATGTGTTAAAGGTAGATGTGTTAAGGGTAGATGTGTAAAGGCTAGATGTGTTAAGGGTAGATG
>JAXIVH010000009.1:2501667-2551667 GCA_036785325.1 Urophycis tenuis
TACAGAGCCCAAGGTAGAGGCTGGTACCACGTCTACACCACAGTACAGAACCCAAGGTAGAGCCTGGTACCTCATTACAGTATAAGGCCACACAAGGTAAGGGCCAGCACCTCATCTACAGTCTGTCCTTGGAACGCCTCATCTATAGTGTGTCCTAATAACACCTCACAGTCGACAGTCTATCCTAGGAACACATCACATACAGACAGTCACATGAACACCACATAGTCTATGTTATGTCATAGGAACCTCATATGCAATGTGAACACCCCACAGTCTGCAGTCTGCCCTAGGTACACCTCACAGTCTACAGTCTGTCCTATGCAACTGTTTTACATTTGAGTAGACAAAGACAATAATGGTGTTATACCACTGTGATGAGTGATGAGGGCTTGTCCATCCAGGAAAAACCTCCTCAGAATTTCCAGTCAATCTTCTGGATTTGCTTGAACCATTCTTGGATGAACTTAACTGCATTGTGAAATGAGAACAGAAAACATCAGTAAACCTCTAAATATCTTTCTAAATGTCTCCTTTTCTCCTCCAGATCTGGAGGAGAAAAACAAGAAAGAAGCAGAGGAGAAGGCCAACCAGGGAGAGAAGGAGGTGGAGGAGGCCAGCCAGGGAGGGAAGGAGGAGGTGGAGGAGAAGGCCAGCCAGGGAGAGAAGCAGGAGCAGGAGAAGGCCAGCCAGGGAGAGAAGGAGCAGCAGGAAGTGGAAGTAGCGGGGGAGAAGGGGGCTGAGGGGGAGGAGGTGGAGGAAAGAACCAAGGCTGATGAAGAGGAGGAGAACGAGAAGGAGGGGAGCAGGAAGGACCCAGCAGAGGAGCAGCCCAAAGGAGAGGAAGGCGACAGAGATCCAGGGGGAGGACCGGGACCAGCTCTGGGACCCGGACCAGCTCCAGGACCCGGACCAGCTCCAGGACCCGGACCCAGCAGGGGACTGCGGTCAAAACACACGGACCCCACGCAGTCGGCCAACAGGGACAGCAGAGGCATTGAGAAGCAAGGTCAAAGTGGTATGTGTTCAAACACACGGGTCATCCAAACACATGTTAGAGTTCTGAGCTCACATGAGCAACATGCTGATCCGAGTTAATCTGTGATGTATTGTGGTCCGTAGTTGGCCTCCTGTGATGTATTGGTAGGGCCACCACGTGGTGCTTATGTGATGTATTGTTAGTGCCACCAAGTGGTGCTGCAGCCACATGACACCTCCTGGTTCTTCACACACTCACAGAACACAAAGATCTTGAAAGCTAAGATATTTTGAAGAAATTGGAATTTAAACTCTTATTTAATATGAGGGAGATATATGTCTGTATACATTCATGTTCATTTGACTTTGTTATTGAATTCAACCTATATATGACTGGAACAACTTCAATGCTAAATATAAACATCACTATTCTGAGAAAGTAGGAAAGAGAGGATGTAAATGGTACAAAAAATACAAAGGAATGGATTGAAGGAACATGAAGTAGGCTAACATCGCTCAGACGGTGTGCACAATCCTGTTTCAGAACGTGGAGAACATCATATCTAAGGTGAGATTTCCTAGTGCTGAGGAGAAGATATCTCACAAAGGCCTGACCTGGTGACCTCACACTGCCACGGGTTTCTTTTCACTGGGATTGTTCTGTGACACGCATCTCCATGTCCCCCCTCAGCGGGTGTAGCAGACGATCTAACGTCCTCCACCACAGACACCTCGAGTGACACAGAGACTGACTCCTCTGATGGTAAACACTGCGGGTTCTGTTTGCATTCCGCTCTCATACAAGGCAGCACACTAAGATAACAGCCAACCAGCACACATTGTCACCGGGCAGCATGTTATGCAGTATTATGTTCAGGCTGCGGCCTCTCCTGCTGCGCAGTGAGGCACCGCAGGGTCACTGCACGGTCAGTCACTGCACGATCACTGCACGATCACTGCATGTCGTGGGTTCAGACTCTCCTCGCCCGCAGCATCTGGATTCTGGACTCGTTGATTATTCCTTGATTCTCGTGCCAATGTGTGCCGGTGTCACGCGTTACGCAACCGCTCATCACTCACCTGCCTCCCTGCACCACCACCTCCCCCCCGCCCCCCTGTGTCACTCCTTTATTCCACTCTCTCTCCTTCTCCCTTGAGCTTTAACCCTCCTGTTGCCATGGTGACCGCGTGCATCTGAAAAGATCCTCCTGCCGTCCTCCCTCGGTCACGCTGCCTCCCCGGTGATGACGTGTGTGTTTGTTCAGGACTGCTCACGCTGAACACACACACACACAGACACACAGACACTCCTAACCCTCATGTCTCTCTGTACGCCTGTGGTCCTCATGTCCTCGTATCATGTCTGTCATGGTGAGAGCCAGCAGCACGGCGGTCCTGACTCTCAGCTGCTTCCTCAACATCTGGAAGGCAGATGGAGATGGCTTGTCGTGATACCGCTGTAGTGTTGTAGGGCTGTAGGGGATGTGATGTGATTCAGTCAGTCACATGTTGTGAAGATATGCATTGAATATACACACACACATCACATCACAAAAGTTTCCTTTGACTTCACGTCGTCAGAAGGAGTTGGGACTGAGCGGCATTCTGAATGTCACGTGAAGGTCATTCTGATGCACCATAACAGGCCTGATGCCATGTTGCTGAGGAGATGCAGCCATTGCTTCTTGTAAAAACTGTGATGAACTAATCCGCTGTGATCACCCTCCCTTTCCCCTCATGTAGCTGAACGCCACACTCACCTGCATGGAGATAAGCACAGTGTTCCTTTCATTTATCACATGACATATCCCAGTGGCTATGTCATAATAACATCCACACACACCTTCTTGTGTATCATTGAGTTTAGAAAAACAAAAACTTTCTTTGTATGTTAGCCATCACTACTCCCAAACCATCATAATACAAAAAACTAAGATAATGATAATAGAACAGTGTATTATTTGGCGATGCAACAACATTAGATGAATATTATTCCTTATCAGATGTGGTTGTTTTCTTCCCCTGTGATGGCTAAAAAGGTTTCCTTCCAAAATGAAAGTAAAATCAAATCTAAAGAATAGACTTATGAGCCTGGCTCAGCTCCAAGTCTAAGAAGATGCTCAAAGTAGGTCTTGTCTCTTCTTGTCTCTTCCTGCGGTTGTGGGCCAAGGAAAGTCACCGTCTTCAGAAAGATTGACAAGTCCTCATGCAGCTCTAGATGGTGATCCTGTCATGTTCTGGTGCTTCAGATCACAGAGGAGCTGTCCTGGCGATGATCTATTTAAAGTTGGAGGTGCAAATCCCAGCGGGTTTAGTCCTCTGGTCACTACCTTCTGACTGCTTGACTATTCGTGTTAGGGTTCTCTTACGTCTTCTACATACAATTCTACATTTTGGAATGGAATCTTTTTCGCTGCGTTGAGTAGTCTTGTGATTGCCATAGCCGTGGTGTGGAGCAGCTGTGTGGCAGGCGAGGCCCAGTTACCACAACCCTTGAAGTGTGCCATATATTCGTTCTTCTTCCCCAGCAGACTCCAAAGAGACAGAAGAAGAGGAGGAGGAGGAAGAGGAGGATGATGATGATGATGATGATGATGATGATGAAGAGGAGGGTAGCTACCACAACCCTCCTGCAGGGCAGCCCACCGCAGCTGCTGCCTCTGTCCCAGAAACAGACTGAGCGCATTAAACACACCCTCAGTCTCTCAACAGGCTCACTGCTCTCTCTATCTGCTGCCTCTGTCTCAGACACGGACTGAGCACATTAAACACACCCTCAGTCTCCCAACAGGCGCAAACACACACTGCTCTCTCTGTGTCTGTGTGTCTCTCTTATCCTCTTTATGTTGGTGAGATTGTCTCCGTGCTCAGAGAGCCATCTGGTGGAGGCTAGGGTCTGTACATGATGGAACCCCTCTTTCTCTCTCTGGCTCTCTCTATCCTCTGTGCCGTTACCCTGTGGTATTTCTTCAGGCCAGTGTTTGTTAGTATTGTTGTTGCCTGAAGGAAGTGTTTATCAAAGGCCCGGCCTAACCTTTCGGTCCTGCCACAGATTAAGGCAAGGCCCTACAACATTTGGGACTGTTGAAGGTTTCCATATCGCAGTCCACATTCATGGCTGACTCACAGTGTTCACGGTGCATGAGTTGAATGGGAGGAACCTTAACATGGACGTGGTGATCGGCCTTGAGGCACTAGAGCCGTGCTCTGAAGCCCACCGGGGTTGTTTAGGAAGGTCTGAGTGGGGAATCGAACACAAGACCTGCGGCTCTTCCTGCTTTCTTCATCGGTTCCTTCCAAAAATGGATGCATTCTTTAAATGTGTTGAGTCGGCCTACATGCTCACCTGGGATATGAAGACCAGGACTCAAACACCCCAGAGATTAGGATTTGTATACTTGTAGACTTGTATACTAGCAATGGTTAACATAGCAATTTAAATGCTTAAAACTTGTTGTGGTGGCTTTCTTACTGTATTAGCAGCAATGAAATGTTTCACCTTCTTCTGATAAATGTACTTTTTGAAAGTCGCTTTGGATAAAAGCGTCCGCTAATTGCCCTAAATGTAAATGTAAATGACTCAAAGACCCCAGAGATTAGGTCTCAAACACCCCAGAGGTTAGGACTCAAACACCCGAGAGATTAGGAGTCAAACACCCCAGAGGATAGGACTCAAACACTCCAGAGATTAGGACTCAAACACCCCAGAGATTAGGACTCAAACACCCCAGAGGTTAGGACTCAAACACCCCAGAGGTTAGGACTCAAACACCCCAGACCCCAAGGATTAGGACTCAAACACCGAAGACCCCAGAGATTAGGACTCTGGCAACACTTTGGCGAGTCATGTCTTGGGGAAGACAACGATTAACTCTCGTCTAAACGTCTAATTTATAATGAATGTCTTTTTCTTCTTTGTTTGTTATTGCACATTGTGTTAAGATATGTCCGAACAATGCAGAGTTGCCATGCAGTTGTTTGTGAGAATGAGTGAGTGAGTGAGTGAGCGGGTGAGTAAAATAACGCTACAATGAATGAGCCAATAGGTTTGAGAATGGATGAATGAAATGCCATGATGTCTCTGAACTCTTTAATAATGTGTACATTGTAGAGAATCTATGCGGTAAAAGATAAAAGATTGTTGGAGCATCAACCCTTTAATTCTCGTCCCCGGCTGGGTCCCTTGCTTGGCGCCCAGTGGTTTGATAGGTGATCACATGACTCCAAGCAGGTTAGAACAGCTGGCCTGCAGTGGGAGGGACCAGCCAACAAGCCAAGAGTTTATGCACACAGGTAGAGTCTTAGCTCGTATATAGCATATATATCACGTAGATACCTGAGACATGAATCTTTATGGGTGTTAAACAGCTTGAGGAAAACAGGCTGTTAAATGAAGACCTGATGAGAACAGGTCACAGTGTTTGTTTTTTGTGGAATTAGCACAATTTGTAGTTTAAAAAAAGAACCTCTCCAAGTATTTGTACCATCATTTGTAATATATTTGAACCCGATATTTAAGGCGCAGTTGAAAGACAAACATATACTGCTGAGACACGAGGTGATTCCATAGCATCTGAGGTCTTTCCTGACTCTGCACTTCTCTGGCCGGTGGCACAAGTTGCTTCCAGCCGGACATCAGAGGACTCACCGCTGGTTTGGTGCTGGTGTCCCATTTGACTTCCACCATCAAACTAGCTCATTGTATTTATAGCAAACTCAACTTTTTTGTTGCCAAGTTGAACAAGTTGAATACCATAACTAAGTTATGCATTTCGTTCTATATAATTTGTGTTGTAGTTTCTATCACCAGATATATTCACATGTATTGCAATTGTGTTTTTATTTTGTGTATGTTCTTCCTCTGACTGGGAGGTATGATGCACACCACTTTTTATTTGAAACTAATATTCTGAGGCGTGACCTAACAAAGTAATGGTAACTCTGTGACTGTGAGATGCAGAACTTTGAGGAAATGTTTTGCTGAAACCTGCCTTGATCCAATTATATTCCTTTTTTTCAGATTCTTTCCTTCTGATTGTTTGCTGGTACATTTCTTAGCTATTTTTAGGAACTTTGAAAACCGATGCACACATATAACACACAACAAAGGCAGTTTCTTTAGAGGTTTGTTGGTAAATCTAAATGACAAGGTCTTTCTTTGAGAAACTCAAAATGTCCTCCTGACACACTGTGTAGAAATTCCTGTTGCCTTGACAAAAGAGATACTAACAGAGAAAAATGTCTTCTCAAGTTGATCTGCAGTGTTTCCAATTTGACTCGATCCGTTTTGTTTTCAAGGAGTGTTTGCCTTAAATGTAAGAAGGGTTGTTCACTCTGGAACCCTTAGGGTTTGTCCTTCCAGCTTCTGTAACACTGCAGCTTGTCAAGTGTGTCTGTCCTCCCAGCTTCTTTAACACCGCAGCTTGTCCAGTGTGTGTCTGTCCTCGCTGCTGTGTGGCTCCTGTCCTTTTGATTATTCCTTTATAATCTGGGAGAGTAATACAGTGTTGTATCTTAGAATGAACACAAACAACATCGCACTGGTTTGATATTTAAAAGTTAACACTGAATAAAAGCATACTCTGACCATATTAGCTTTAACGTCAAGTCATCCACCCATGTTGCTGTATAGAGACAATCTTTGATGAATGCTCACAAATCCCACCCATTTTCCAACCACGTACAGTCAAACAGTTGTCTAAACTTTAAGAAGTACGTGTTACCTTGTCCACTGCATGGTTGAACGACAAAGGCTTGTGAGAACTTGCAGACATGAATGCAGTTTGACCCCAGATTGTTTGTTCAGTCATTATGTATTCCTTTTATTTTTTTCATCCCCAAATGCCACTCGAGTTTCTGTCCCTAAAATTCCTGTTTTGGTGTTGATTCGAGCAGAAAATCTGTTGAATCTATAAGCTTCTGTTGTGAAGGCAGCGTCACCTGCTTTCACAGTGACATCCTGGTGTACGTGGCCAACGGTTCTTCACTTTGTTCCTAATTGTTCCTTCTTATTTCAAACCTCCACTCCCCAGCCACAGCGATGGACACGCTCAGCTTTCTGTGGTTCTGACGTTGTTGGTTCCAATGTGGTCATTTATTGCACTCATTGTGAGAATAAAAGTGGACTCAAAGGGCTCAGATCACGGCTCCATGTCTTTTCTGGTATCGTGCAGAAGATGTACTGAGGAAGGAAACATAGCCAGAGCTAAACACTATGGCATGGTGAACATGACTTGTGTACTGAGAAGGGAAACATAGCCAGAGCTACACACTACCACATGATGAAAGTGACTCTAGTGTACTGAGGAAGGAAACATAGACAGAGCTACACACTACCACATAATGAACATGACTGATAGCCATTGCTACACACTACCGCATGATAGACATGGCTCTAGTGTACTGAGGAAGGAAAGGGCTGCAGCTCATGTGATCGTACTCTTTAATGACTTCATTGTTTCCCCTCTAAACGATGTCACGTCACATGTTATGTAATACGTTGAAAAACAAGTCAGCCAGTTTTAAGGACTCAGACATTGGCACTCAACCCAACGTGGGTGACAATGGTCTGAGGGGGGGTGTAGTGGTGTACTCAACATTGTGTTGTGTTGGGATTTGTCTTTCAAACGGTAATAACTCCAGTTTGAAGCACATTACACACGATAACTTCAAAGTGACATTAATGTGTGCCTGAACGACACCCACTGGGTGTTGAGGCAGTGAACGGTGAACGTCGTGATGCCCCCCAGAGAGGGCTCTCGCTAAGCAGCACCACATGTAACCCTTTCTCCTCCTCAGGCTCGGAGGAGGAGGGCTGCGATCTCATTCGCTACCACAAAAGACCCACCTACTGTGCCAACTCCTACCGGCCGGCCCGGGTCAAGGCGGTGGACCTGCGGCCCATAGACCCCCGGGGCAAAGCCAGACGCCTGCAGCGCATCTCTCTACGCAGGGGCAAGTGACCTCCAGCCCCCCCCAGGGGCCCTCGGGACCTCCAGGGCCCGAGTAGGACTCACACCGTCATCATCACGTCCAGTTGGTTACAAATGATCGACATTTTCAGTGTGTGTGTGTGGGGGGGGGGGGGGGGGGGGGATTAGAAGCAGTCTTATAGGGTCTCACGTCCCCTGCAGCACGGTCAGAGACCACCTTAGAAACAGAGGGGTCCCATAGGTGAGTTTTAGCGCTCAAATAAAACAAACAACTAAACATTGAAACATCAACATCTAGCGTAGTTAGGGGATGCTACAACTGACTGCATTCAGTAGATCTGTGCCTCATGAGGAAGTCAAGGGCGTTCTGTGGTCTATGTCTTGTGTACATGTCAGTGTTGTCACTTGAATGTACATTTCTGGTCATATTTAGTGCCTTAAAGCTGTCTTTAAGTGTTTCCACCGTCTGATTGAATAAATATGTTTAAAGCTCCATCCGTGTGTTGACTTTGAGTTTGGGCCTCTTGAATGTGCTCAAGTTACAGCGGAGGAGCACCTTCAGCAGAACACTCCTTTCACCGAGATGCACCACAGAGCTAGCCTGGGAATTCCCATGCTGCTTTGCGCGCGATTTCATTCTCACTGCAAAGACAGCCTGGAAACCACCGCCCTTATTTTCCCCTGAGTTAGGGAACCAATCACAGAACGGGGGGCAGCAAGACGATGAAGACTTCTATGCGCGACACCGAAGCTTGTAGCGTGTTAATCCAACATGGCAGCGGACACAACAGCCTTAGAAAGTGGACACAGCAGCCTTAAAAAGTGTATTAAGTAGCTTTTGTAGCAATTAATGTAATTTTAGTAGCTAATTTTTAGTAGCGATTGGCTATGAATCGCGCGCAAAGCAGCATGTGAAGAACCAGACGCCATTTGATAGACATTCGTAGCGCCCAATAAACGGCTCTAGGCATTCGTAAACCACGCCTCAAATACGAGAAAATGCACACCTAGTTCCCAGACCACCATCTCATCGAGATGTGGACGCGTCAGCCAGGCTACCACAGAGCGGCAGAGGAAATCATTCCTGCCCATGGTCATCAAACTACACAACACCTTCCTCAGAGAGTCAGTCACCCCCTCTCTTTAAGTGGTCACTTATCACTTTATAACTTGTAAAGTGATAAGTGATTAACACAAACAAGTGAAGTAATTATAACTTATTACTTTATAACATTCACTGACCTTTATATTTCTAATTTTCTCATTTCAATTCATGGTATGCATGCACATTGTGTATGCTATTTCTTTGTATAGTGTATGCCTAGATTTATCTATATTTATGAAGATTTTTTACATATTTTTATATTTAATATTTTCTTTTCCCTTTTGCCGTCTTACCATTCCACTGGAGTATTTGTAACTCAAGCAATTCCCTCTGGGATTATTAAAGTATTTCTGTCTGTCTGTCTGTCTGTCTGTATGGTTTATAGATTATTGTCGACTTGCTGTTTTCGCTTGAAAGAGCATGAAAGAGCTAATGATACCCATTAAGAACTACAGACATGGTGGATACACATGTGAAAGCCAATCATTAAGAACTACAAACATGATTACACATTAATAGTGCACAATATGCATGCCTCTAATAAAAGGTATTTGTGCTCAAATTATTAGTTGATCGATCAACAACGAAAAATCTAAATCATTTTGATAACATTTTAGTAATAACTAGAAAATGTAATTCCACAGAAGGAATTACTTCAGGAATGCCCATAATTATAGATCAGAGATATTTTCAGTTGCGGTGGGGATCAAACCGGCACCAAGCCTCTGGTTGTAGGACCCACACTCGACCCACTGAGCGATGACGGTCAGTTGACCACCACAAAGGAGTTAGCGGAATCAAACATAACAATGGAATGCTGGGCTCAATGTTATCTCGATGGGATTTTTTTTTTTGCGTTTTTAATCGCAAATATCTCAAAAAGTATAAAGTTTACAAAAATTTAAAATACGCAGCACAGCTAGTTTGAATGAAATCTCGAGGTTCATTCGTTTAGCTTCAATTTATTGTGTGAAAAAGAATTAATATGACATGATATGATTTATATCGATATTTAGGCATTAGGTCTCTAGGACAATTGATTAAAGCTACAATTAAAGCTTGGAGAAAGAGTAAGATCGATTATTTTGACTTATATATGTACTTATTTATGTACTTTACTTTTTTAATTAATTTAATATAGACTTAAATGGCATTCCATAGTGATATGTCATCATAGTTCTGGTTATATTAGATGATTTATTAATAATAATAATAATAATAATAATAATAATAATAATAATAATAATAATAATAACAACAATAATAATAATAATAATAATAATAGATTAATAATACATAAATATATTAAATAATCATCCATACATTGGGTTCAGTTTGAGGGATGACAACAGATCACTGAGCTTTAGTCAACAGAAAGTCAGTCAGCCGCAGTTTGACGTGTCGGCCGTTTGTCTGTCCTGCACTGACTTTTACCCTCCTGTCCCACAACAAATCAGGATGTTAATACTTGATGCATGATGGGTGGGCTACACAAGCCGTAGTCCAGCCTGTAGGACCATGAACCACATGCTAGTCTATCAGACATATATTGCTCTGTGATCTCATCCCACTGTGAGGAGGGAAGTCCTGCCCATGTTTACATGTCTCCTGGCTGATCACAGGGCAACCCTCACATGGAAGTCAGTTCAGTGACAAAGACACACAGACGTGACACAACACTTTGAAAGATACATTTAATAGTGGTCCGAACAAAGATCACCACTAATTCAAAAGGGTGATGTTCCTCTCATCTTTTCCATCTTTCTCTTCATCCTCTAAGAAGACTGTCTGTTTCTCTCCCATCAGCAGCCGTGCGCCTACAGAAGAAGCGTGGAGAACACAGGTTTTAGAGCTGCTACAGCATGATGTTTGATGCTGTTGCTATACATTAGAGACACTTAATGGACATTGGACAGCACCTCATCTGAAAATGTTCAGATGGAACATGAAGAACAGTCCATTATGTTGCCCTCCTTCTGAGGTTCTGACTGTTATGTGTTCATTTATTGTGCTTGTTGGGTTGTTCCACTGGCTGAGCTCGTTGTATCTGTGTTTCGCACAAAAATTGCTCTATGAATAAAGTTTTATTGGAATAATGAATAATGAATAGTTGATGATCAATTGCAAAGACTGCAAGCTGTGTTTTAAAGTTTTTAAAGAGCCCTGTTGTTCCACCAGTGGTTTGCTATTACAAGCCATTTCCAAATCCGCCTGCCCTATGACCCAGTGACATAGGGTCCTAGACTCATGAAGGGTAGGTCAGCCTGCCCTGTGACCTAGTGAGGTATAGGGTCCTAGACTCATAGGTCAGCCTGCCCTGCGACCGAGTGACATAGGGTCCTAGACTCATGAAGGGTAGGTCAGCCTGCCCTGTGACCCAGTGATGTAGGGTCCTAGACTCATGAAGGGTAGATCAGCCTGCCCTATGACCCAGTGACATAGGGTCCTAGATTCATGAAGGGTAGATCAGCCTGCCCTATGACCCAGTGACGTAGGGTCCTAGACTCATGAAGGGTAGGTCAGCCTGCCCTATGACCCAATGACATAGGGTCCTAGATTCATGAAGGGTAGGTCACCCTGCCCTGTGACCCAGTGACATAGGGTCCTAGACTCATGAAGGGTAGATTATCCTGCCCTATGACCCAGTGACATAGGGTCCTAGACTCATGAAGGGTAGATCAGCCTGCCCTGTGACCCAGTGACGTAGGGTCCTAGACTCATGAAGGGTAGGTCAGCCTGCCCTATGACCCAATGACATAGGGTCCTAGACTCATGAAGGGTAGGTCACCCTGCTCTGTAACCCAGTGACGTAGGGTCCTAGACTCATGAAGGGTAGGTCAGCCTGCTCTGTAACCCAGTGACATAGGGTCCTAGATTCATGAAGGGTAGGTCAGCCTGCCCTGTGTCCCAGTGACATAGGGTCCTAGCCTCATGAAGGGTAGGTCAGCCTGCCCTGTGACCCAGTGACGTATAGGGTGCTAGACTCATGAAGGTTAGGTCACCCTGCCCTATGACCCAGTGACGTAGGGTCCTAGACTCATGAAGGGTAAATCAGCCTGCTCTGGAAACTGTAGCAATTAGTCTTATCTTATTAGGCTGAGGAGGACATTTTGTAAAGGCCAGTCACACTCATCCCTGGTGGTCCCTTCAGGAGCCATCCCTCATGTGTTCCCAGGTGTGTTGGGTCTTGTTCCCTGAGTGGCACCCACCGGGCACATGCAGGGGGGCGTTGAGGACCGGCGTGTCTTTCCTACGCGGCTTCGTCAGCTGCTCGCCTCCGGACACGCCCCCCTCCGGTCCGTCACCAGACAGGTCCACTTCCTGGTCTGGGCGGAGCAGACAAGAAGCAGAAGCGTGACCATGTTGCTTTGGTTTGAGCAGGAAACAGAGTGGGGAGGTCAGGAGCTGCAGGCTGATCTCTTCAGTCTGTCCATGAAGACACTGACTCCTACACCCAGGATGGCCTGGACCATCTCAGCCAGCTTCTGTTGTGTGTGCACTGAAGTATGTTCTGTATTGTGTGTCCTGTTCATTTATTTTAATGCCTTGGGTTTTGTTCCTGGCATGTGTTGTTTGAAGCTGACTGAAAACAAGATGACCCATTTTGGTCATAAACTATTATACATAAACATCAAACCTAATAGAGTGTGTCTGTGTGTGTGTGTTTTGGTCGTAAAAGTGCTGAAGAATGAAGACCCACCCATATCAGAGCCATAGATGTCTAGGAGTAACATTATAGCAGCTTTTCAAAATAAAGGTCCTCTGCTTCTTGCGTTTCGTTATTGGGGAGGAAAAATGTGTGGGTTGTAAAGACTGGATGGGCGTATCCCTGACACTGGACGGTTCAGGACACATTTCCTTTGTGTAAATAAAGTCTATCTTATCTGATATGGGGCACATTAATGAGCAACCTAACACTTAAATCAATGATCTCTCAGGGTCCTGGTCATTGATTCTCACACGGTCTCTGCTCTAGCAAAGCGTTCCTTCTCTTCTCGTTCTCCACAGTGTTTCATTCTCAAAGTGTTCTGTGTTGCAGTACATAAACAATAACCACATCACTGAAGAAACAACAAAGGGTCTTCACGCTTCAGATTACACCCAAGTAAGTTTTTTTATGGAACTCGGTGCTCAAACAATACTCTGTATTTGTCCTTACAACAACATAATGAATGAACAGCGCAGGTGCAGACATTTAACATGTCTATTTGTTGGTGATCAGTTTGTCTCTGATGTCTTTATATTTCTCATTTAGACGAGTCGAGCTCCAGATCCATCTCTCTCTTGTCGTGGTGCGTCTCTATTGTTTCTAGACTCTCTATGTTCTCATAGTCTCATATAGTCTCTTTATTCTCCAGCTCCGCCTCTTCGTCTCCTACTTACAGTCACAGCTGCCCTCGGTCACCTGCAGCCTCTGCTTAGCTCTGTCGTCTGCGGTGGACACACAGCCGGTGGCCATGGCTGGGGGACGGCCGAGACTTCCTGCCCTGGGACCCTTCTGTGTGCAGAGGAGATCACGTAACGTAGGCCGGGCCTCACATACCCAGCCCACACGCATCAATTATTCACCGGCTTAACAACACGCGACCCTCTGGAGAGAAGAAAGGCCCTTTGTAACGTTAGCGCCCACAGAGCTGAGCCTCCCTGCTTCACGTCTGATGTGCCACCGCTGGCTGCTCGTTTAGCCTTCCCTTGTACATCATGACATCATGTCCCACTAAATGACAGCATTACATCATTACATTCAAGTCCCACTAAATGACAGCATTACATCATTACATTCAAGTCCCACTGAGTGACAGCATTACATCATTACATTCAAGTTAAATGACTTCATTACAGCATTACATTCACGTCCCACTAAATTCAAGTAAATAAAAAGAGTCATGAATTCGAGTTATCAGCTTCTTCTCGTCTAAATGTGACTTCATGTGATTATGTCCCATGTTGTTGGTTTTCCAGACAAGGTAAGACTCTCTAAGGTTTTTGTTCCCTTCCATCACTAACCACGGAAAGTCACGCAAGTCAATAAAGTTTAAATCTTTTGCGTTTGACGTGTTTTTCCTTGTAGTTTAACTAATTCCAGTCTTACTTACAAGTCAGAGTCACTTTAGAACGTTTAACACAAGAAGATGGACATGGATGGAACAAAGAGAGGTTACCCTTCAAAGTAGGGAAACCTTTAGAGGAATAAACTATTTACTGCTCTGAACCACATCAACTCAATCACAAGTAGGAATGAAGAGAATGTCTTACCTAGCAACGTTGCTGGCTGATCGGCAGACAGCTAGAGATAGAGCTAGAGAGACAGAGACAGAGAGAGAGAGAGAGAGAGAGAGAGAGAGAGAGAGAGAGACAGAGATGTAGCTAGAGACAGAGATAGAGCTAGAGACAGAGCTAGAGACAGAGATAGATACAGAGACAGAGATTGAGATGGATAGGGCTAGAGACAGAGCTAGAGACAGAGAAGGCAGATGTCTAGTTGGTCAGCATTGGGACACATCAAAGCCTCCCTCGTTTATGTACCCAGGAGGAGGAGCAAGCCCAACCCCTTTCTCTCCCCATCAGCCGTTGTTACGACAACACCAAGTACCCCTGCCTAGCCTCCCCACAATGCACCTGGATACACAAACACCAGAATAAGAGAACATGAACATGTTCGGCACTGTTAATTGTCTTTTGACTTAATTGAGTTCATTAAGTTTCATGTAAAACTGTGCACATTAAATAACACAATTTAGCAGGGATTTGAGGACCCCTTAAATTCTTCCTGCAAAATGTTAAGGGCTCCTTTTTAAAATTAAATATCAATAAAACCTATAAAATATTTGGATACAATATCCACATTGAAAGAAAAACAAAGAACAATTTATGGATATCAAAATATGCCTTAAAGAACAATATGTGTGCTTATTTTATTCCTAATGAATTGAATATATAGGCACATATTGAGCCACCATATAAGGCAAAGACAAATAAAACACTCCAGTGTTCCACTGAAGCCGCAGTGTTTGATGATGTAACGAAGGCAGCGTGAGTGTCGAGTCGAGACTGTCGGGACTATTGTTCCACAGCCTTTTACTTCTCATTACTCTCGAGTGATCATCTCTCAGAGCACGTGGAGAGGCACATAGTGGTCTGCATCATACATGTGATCCTTCGGCGCAGAGGAGGAGACCTGATGCTGCTGAATCAAAAGCTTTCATCATCAGCGCTCCATTCTCAGCCTTCATGGAAGAAAGCAACCCAGCTCACGTTCTTTATGAATAATTAGACCGATACGTGAAATAAGCTGTGGTTGTCGTGACAGGAAGTTAACGCGCGTCCTTTCTGTGTCGTCGCTGTGGTCTTTATGTACATAGTTGAGACTCAAATGAATCACACGGTACCAATTCGCTGTATTCATTTATTTACGATTTTAGAAAAGTCTTGAATGGAGTTGAGTCTTAAGATTGAGACAAATCATACACATTCAAGATCATATAAATCACATGTTAAAAAGATATAGTTATATGAAAATAGTATATGAAATGTTATTTGGAATATATTACTATAAAAATACATACAATCTTATGTTATTAGAAAGCAATGACTAGGTCACCATTTTGTGTCACTCAACCATATACATTGTTAAATATTTGCATAATGTTTGGAGCTGCCGACAATATATTAATATTATTTCTATTTACAGTTACAATAATAAAGTGAATCACTTTAGTATTCTCTTCATTTCCAATGGAGGACCCATGCAGGCGGACTCTCTTCAGTCACACAGGGAAAGCAGTCCCAAAGGCTTCCTGCACTGCATAGAGAACAGGAGCAGGCATGTTAACAGAGAACACATTCTGTTGTTCCACAAGATGAGCCTTGTCAGACTTTCTCTTTCTCTCTGCTCAGTCTGGCAACCAGCGCATTGAAAGTGAAAATGTTCAAATGAAAGGACCAATGAGCCAGAAGGGGAGCTATGACAGGACCAAACAGCACTAATGAGCGGTAGGATAGGACCAATCAGCACTAAGCGGAGCTATGATAGGACCAATCAGCACTAAGGGGAGCTATGATAGGACCAATCAGCACTAAGGGGAGCTATGATTGACCAATCAGCACTAAGGGGAGCTATGATAGGACCAATCAGCACTAAGGGGAGCTACGATTGACCAATCAGCACTAAGGGGAGCTATGACAGGACCAATCAGCACTAAGGGGAGCTATGATAGGAAAAAAAGAAATATGGCGTCTCTCAAGGAAGGTAGAAATCCTCGGAGCAACAAAACAGTTGAATCCAAAACAGACGGAACAACAAGACGGTGCAAGGAAAACAGAAATGTGCACAGAGGTCTGTCCTCGGAGGAGATATTTCTGCTTCACGTCCAACCAGATTCAGGCGGAGTGAAGAGGTGGGTCTCTTAGGGAGCTCGTCTGATTGGCTCACTGAGTTTCTATGTGTGAGCCAACAGCTCCCAGAGGGCAGAGCGATATTCACTGCAAACAGAAACTTGCTGTATAACTTCCTGTTATACTGTAAGTAAGATTATGTAAGTAAGGGCACACTGCAGAGTCTCCCGTTAACACTTACCTTTCACTCCAAAGACTCAGAGTTCACCGATGGACGCAAGGACTCTTTTAACTGGAAAACAGGAAATGAGCCATCATTTAGTATTCAGCACCAAACTAGAGGTTCAGCATGTGACGTCCTAGATTATGTGTTAAACCCACCACAGAAAAGGGATTGACTGCCACTAACAACACTATTGACTGTAAATAAAAAGGACATGATTTTTGGTGGACCGTTCCCTCAACACAAAGCTAACAGCTACTTGTTCAAAGTTAAGGAATGCATGTAGCACTTAAGCCCAGCATCCACCGCAACGCGACTTTACCAAGTGCACAATTTACAAACTTATGAATGCAAAAATGAAGAAATAATGACGTTTAACAAAACCACTTCAAGAAAGGCTGTGAGGCTAGGTGAACAACCGAGGGCGGAACAACAAAAGGAGATCTGGGTCCCTAAGTAAGACCGAACGACAGATCAAATAGGAAAAGGATTCCTCAATGTCTGCGTACACAGCCTGAGGGGCGCAGTGTTTAGCCTCTTACTCTCTGAAGGAAGCCCACAAAGTCCATCTTATCCGGCTTGGTGGTAGAGCACCCCAGTGTAGGACTGTCCATCACAGGACTGTCCATCCCGGGACCCTCCGGGCTGGGTGGCAGGTCAGTGGAGGCCCGGGGGTCACCGGGGGGCGGGGCCACAGGGACGGGGGGCAGGCTGCACTGCGTGGAGACGCTCCTGACGGCGGGGCCCCCTGAGGATGGGGCCGTGGTCACAGGAGGGTGGAGGAGACGGAGCTGAGAGCAGAGCAGGGACTGCTCGTTCAGGAGTCTGTGCATCTTCTGCTCAGGCATGAACAACACAGAACAAGCCTGTTAAAAACTCTCCAAAAGATGTATGGAAGGTTAAAGGATATGTTATGTCCAAAGTGGCTAACTAGGCCAGGTAATCGTTCCTCGGTCTTGATCTAAACTGAAGGTATGAGGCCCACAGCACCCAGTGTGTGTGCACGTGCTTCTCAACAAACCATCTGGAAGTTCTCGTCGTAGTGGTGAGCTAGCTCCTTCAGCTGCAGCTCCAGGTTCCCGGCCTCCTGTTTCACAGCTCCCCTCAGCTCCGTGATGTCGAAGGCCTCCTCCCTACAGGTGGAAGAGCAGGGTTAGCTCCTGGAGGTTAGTGAATCACAGTGCTACACTTTGTTGGATATCAAAGAGGGCCCATGTGGTACAACAGCATTCTGATCACCTGATGGAGTCTGACAGGGCGCTGAACACCGAGGCCTGCTCCTCAGACACCTGCTCCTCGATGTCGGCCAGCACCACGCGAAACCTCCGCAGGCAGAAGATCATGCTCTCCAGCTCATCCTGGGAATACTGCACACGAAGAAGGAAGAAGGTGTTGAGACTCAGCAGACTCACAGATGAACACTCACTGGAGCCCACGCAGGGTTCCTGTGCAGTCAGAGATCATCACTAGGTATAATATGAACAATGTTGTGATTCAGTTGTTGGCCTTCTGTTTTTGTTTTGTAAATTAGAAGTAGTTTTACGTCACAGCTTCTCCCAGTAGTCTGATTTCAAATCTATCACAATCATTTGCCAGATACATTGAAATTGCGGAACATACAAACATTATCAGTGTGTGTATATGAGATAAATAATAACAGTAACACCTTATCCCTACCCACTACAGACAGGTGGTAGGGACTTCATACATGTTACATGTATGAAGGCAGGCTGCGTTAGGAGCTGAGAGCCAGGAGACTGAGGCACAAGAACACGCCAAGCGCACTGCACTTGCAAATGAGACATTGATATGTAAAACATGTTGCTGGAGAAAGGACTCCGTCTCCACAAGACAACACAACACTGGGCCCAGCATAGCTTTTGTTTAGTGAGTCATGGAAACAGGAGACACAACTCATTCTCAAATCTCATTGGTCACTTATCTTGTTTGATCTTATGTGATTGTATGAGCTGTACGGCACCAGTAGTGAGTGGAATCAAACCTTCGTTTGGTAATATTTGGTATGTTGATTCAGAAAAAATAAGCCAGGTAATTTAACCCACATTAGTCCCTACCATCCCCTTTTATTCTGCTTTCTTGGTTTCCTTTAATAAACCAAGATTTCTAGGATCAAATGTTGTAAGAACACAATTTTCTAAATATAACTTTTCCATGAAATACTTAAAATACCTCAACAACTCCTCATATCTCTTCCTCGGACATTGGACGTGAAACAAATGGTGGTAAACCACACACCTCTCCTTATCCCGGTGGACAATGATGAGAGATTTTGTTGTGTAGGATTTAAAACTAGTGAAGAAGCTAGCTTGTCCCCACAATGGTCATGGATGCCTGTTCCAAGTCACCTAGCAAGGTGATGGCCACAGAAATGTTCTAGTCTTGTTGTAGCTGAGTGAAGGAGACACCGTGCGACGACAGCGTGTGATACTCACAGGAAGGCTCTGGGCGCTGGCCTGTCTGTGGAGGCGGGTCTGACCGGGGTGCTGTCCGTCACAGCAGCAGCACTCCTGCTTCCCCTGAGAGCCCTCCCACAGAGTCTCCTCCAGCCGGTCCTTTCCCTCCTCTCCCCTCGCGTCGCTGTCCTCGTCCTCGGGCCACAGTCCCGTGTCGAGGGATACAGAGTTGGACCGAAAACTGGAGGGTGACTCGGGCATGCTGTCTGTGGACCAGCGGCTGTTGGACGTGGTTCTGAACGTGGGGTCCGAGGAGAACACCGTGGCCGGGCTGAGCCGCAGCTCCGCGGGCCGGACCCTCAAGGACCCCTGACTCTGGGAGGCCTGGAGGCGCCCCCACAGCGTGGCGTTCAGACCCCTGCGTCTGAGCTGCAGGTCGGTCCAGGACTGCACCGCCCGCAGGGGGGACGACGTGTCCAGGCAGGGGAGAGAGGTGGACATGAGGCTGGGTTTGGGGGCGGCCGGGGCGTAGGGGACGTCTTTCCTTTTGACGATGTGGGACACGGTGCGGGTGGACGGACACGAGGGCATCTGGACTGAGACAGATCGGCGCCACTTCAAATTCTGACCGTGGTGTGCTGGGGGTGAGGGTGAGGGTGAGGGTGAGGGGGGAGGTGAGTGGGTGTCCACACCAACAGAACTGTCCGCAGCCACGCGGGACAGCGTTTTCAGATGGTCTGGGTTTGAGGAAGAGCAGTCCAAACCAACTGGACCAGAGTCCAAACCGGGGGCGTCGGTTTCTGCCGGGCTCACCGCCGGGGAGGTGGAAGACACCCGAACGGGCTCGGCCCAGTAGGCAAAGCCTTCGGACTCCATTTCGAGACAAACAGCGTCCACGTCTCTGTCCTCGCTGTCCCATGGCGAGCCGTCCAACGAGGTTTCAAACACCTCCTCCAGGCTCTGGACCGCTATGGGCCCAGCCGGCCGGCGGGTGAGGGTCACTCCCCCACTGCGCTCTCCCCCCTTGTCCTGGGAGACCCCTGCGTGGCCCACATCGGGTTCGTCTATATGGGTTTCCAACAGCTCACGGACCCGTCCTGATCCACCAGGTGCTTCCGCTGCACCTTCCAGGGCATCGATGTCCGTCTCCATCACTTCATGGGATCTCAGCCACAGTTTTGCTCCACCAGCAAGCCCCTCAAAATTACTTCCAGAACCTTGCTCCACTACAGTACTTTCTATATCATCCAAATTGGTTTCCAATAATCCAGAACCTCTTCCACACGGTGTTGTTCTTCTGGGCTTTGTTACATCAACTAGTGCCTGCGGGAGAGTTCCTTCCAGCACTGAGTCACCGTCCACCTCGTCTATATTAGTTTCCACGATGTGACATCTTCCAGACCGTCGGTTCGCACAATGTTTAGTTTGGCTCGCTCCGCCTTGAGGAAGACCTCCAGGACCTGAAGGGGCAGAGCCAGCAGCATCAATGTCCGTTTCCACCATGAGAGGTTGAAGCTGCGGTCGGCTTCCGGAACCACTCCTCTGTAGGGCCAGGTCTGTGTGCAGGCCGGACCCCGCGGCCCGCCCTGCGTCCTGCACAACGCCAGCGCGTTTCTGGGCGCCATGCTCACCGCCGTCCTCTACGCCGCCGCAGGGCGCCAGAGAGCTGCGCTCCAAACCTCCAGCCAGGAGATCCGTCTTCCCTGGATCCACATCTTGGATGGAGGAGCCTGGCGAGGCTGGGTTTCTGTCCACCAGGACACCCACGATAACGTCTTCAGAGCCGCAGGCCGGAGATGCGCTGTCCTGTCTGGAGGACGGTGCCGGGTGCAGCGAAGGCCCGGCCCGATATGACTCTTCCTCTGAATTCGTCATCTGAGTGCTGCAAAGCTCAGAAACACCAAGACATGTGTTGTGTGCAGGAGAGGGACCAGTTGGAGATGATCCCTCGTCCGGTTTGCTCCCTCCATGTGGTTCCTCCTTTGAAGAATTGTTCAGTCTGTAGGGTTCCTTCCCTAAAGAACTAGACCCTCTGTATGGTTCCTCCTCTAAAGAACTAGACCCTCTGTGTGATTCCTCCTCTGAAGAAACATTCCCTTTGTTCTGTCCATGTGGTACCTCCTCTGAAGAAGCATTCTCTCTGTGTGGTTTCGCCTCTATAGAACCATTCCCTCTGTTCTCTCCATGTGGTTCCTCCTCTGAAGAACCCGTTTGGGAGTGGTGGGTGGCCGGGTGTACAAAAGAGGGAGGCGAGACGGAGGTCATGGGTGAGGTTGGCGTGAGGGGGGGAGACCCAGGGGTGGGGGTCCCTGTGTTTTCCTCCACCACAGGGGAGAGCGGCGGCGCGACGCGGCGGGGTCCGGGCGTCACGTCCAGTCCCGGTCCGGTCTCTGAGGGACGAGGGTGACCGGCCTGGCGCTGGGGTCCGCCCGGCGGGGGGCCCGCAGACGAGGGGAGGTGCGCAGGAGGGGGTGAGGAAGCAGCCGGGAAGGGAGGTGACGGGGGAGCCATAGCGGGGGGGGAGGGAGGGGCCGTCTCTGGAGAGGAGTCCGCGGGTCCGACGGAGGACAGTGAGAGGTTGTAAGGGGAAGGGCTGGGGCCATGGGGGAGGGTGGAGGGGGAGGGCGGGGGCGAGGAGGTCTCCCTGGCGGCGGTCTGGCTGTCCGTGCTGGCCCCCGACAGCCCCGCCAACGTCTGCAACGGCATGAGGAGAAACAAGCTGTTTGGTGAGAAGGCTCGGTTCTCCACGTAGCACGCTAGAATGCGTTCCTCACCAGTCAGTCCTACCAACATCCACCTCCTTGACTGGGGTCTGATGTTCTAGTAAGGGAACCCATCGGTCCGATCATGCATTATATTATTGTGCTTCCAGCTTCTGTCCAATACTTCATTTTTGAATGAATGGTGTTCTTAGGGAATACAACAGTAGTTGTATATGATAAGATGGTACAGGAAATGTGAGTACCACAGGAGGACCAGATAGAAGTACAAGAAATACTACAAGAAATATACAGAACATATACAGAACATATGTGTATGTACAAAAACATGTCTGATGTATGTCCATAGGAGGAGTAGAAATATAGATAAAAACAAATACATCATGGACAGTAGAAGCACAAGGTAAAAGAAGCGAGGAAGACCTTGATGAGTTCTGGTCCTGGAAGAGAAGGAACCGACGGTTCCTCCAGGAATCCACTGCTGTCAGATTGGGTGCTGTTGGTCCGGATGATTCCCCAAACTGTTCAAACACAGAGAGGGAACCAAATGTGGTGTCAACATACACACAAACATTTCAACGTGCATTTAGCTGGAGGCCATGCGTCATCTTAAGGTAGCAACTATGTCACATCTTAGATAATATCATTACACCCAGCAGCCATGTCTTAATGTGGTAGGTTTATTTACAAGGTTCTAAACCTTACTATGAATTTCAAATCTACGACTCAACATGTCAAAATGTGATCCATATTGTCTCCCATGTCTTTCAACCAGGAGTTGAGTTGTCTGTCTCACTGCACATGAGCATGTCAACAGACGTGGAGTAATTTCTGTTTACAGAACCGCCACCAGCTGCTCATATTATGGAAATGGTGGCCCAAGGCTTTAATGGCTAACTTTGCATTTTCAAAAAAGCACTTTTCACTTGGAAAGACAAGAGAGAGACAACAATGAGAGAGAGAGCAACAGAACAAGAGACAGACACAGAAATACAACTCTGACGTGAGAGGTTGGAGTGCCACACTACTCCACATTTGGATGTAAAATGGAGGAACTCTTTCAACAAGTGGTACTTTAAGCTCTCGTCAGGAGCAAAGCATCGACTGGTGAAGACTGAGTGTGCGTCATCCTGTTCCTCTTGAAGACAGGGAGACACAAGGTCTTGTTTGGGTCACTGACTGCTACTGTTTTAAGAATCGCAAACCAAACTCCATTAGCGCATGATTCATCAAGAGCACAGAATATATGACAGAAATATTTATACTTCTCGACGCCAACAGCCCTTTCCACCTGTGATAACCATCAGCAGAAGGTGATTGTGTTTTGATTGTGTTCTTAAAGCTAGGCTAGGCCATTTATTTTTCCTGAAGCATATTTGGTCATAACTACTTTCCTGTGCACTCTTCCCCTGCACTCACTGAGCATGACCAGAGTCTTCCACACGGCTAGGAAGACTGTGGACGTTGTTACGTAGTGTTACATAGTGTCCAACTCTCTGCTGTACCCATGTCATTACGTAGTGGTAAGCCAACTCTCTGCTGTACCCATGTCATTACATAGTGGTAAGCCAACTCTCTGCTGTACCCATGTCATTACGTAGTGGTAATCCAACTCTCTGCTGTACCCATGTCATTACGTAGTGGTAAGCCAACTCTCTGCTGTACCCATGTCATTACGTAGTGGTAAGCCAACTCTCTGCTGTACCCATGTCATTACGTTGTGGTAAGCCAACTCTCTGCTGTACCCATGTCATTACGTTGTGGTAATCCAACTCTCTGCTGTACCCATGTCATTACGTTGTGGTAATCCAACTCTCTGCTGTACCTATGTTTTCTGGTCCTCCAGTGTAGCCACTGACAACACTGCCTTCGTCAAAACTGTGCACCTGGAATGTGACAAACACAAAGTGAACGTGAGTGAATTAGCACTCATTCCCCATTACTATCAAACAAAACAGATACAACTAGGGTGAGTCCATTCAAAACCATACTGCATACTTCACCAGCATCATCTTGAACAGGAGAGCCAACATCTCAAGTGAATTCCCCCACTGTACCTCCTCCATCTCAAAGGACTCTCTGGCCTTCCCGGGGCTCCTCTTCCTCTGGGAGCTGCTGGTGTCCAGGGGCTGGTCCTCCTTCAGTGGCTCCAGTCTGGCCATCCCGTCCTGCAGGTGTAAGTCCACCAGCGCCTGCGGTAAGTGCTGCTCCGGAAGCCCTTGGACGGCTTGAGACACTTCCTCAGCCAGGGGAGTCAGCCCCGCAGCCCTCTTCGCCCCCAGGGCCTTCTTATCTCCTCTGAGAGGAGGAGCCCTCTCGTCGACCACGCCCCCGGGGTCCGGGTTGAACGACATCTTGGAGGCCCGTCGGAGCAGCAGGCCCATGCGACGCCTCCTCTCCTGGGCCTCCGCGGGGAGGTTCTTGGTGAGGGTGGGCGCTTTCACGGGCACGGCCCCCACCAGGGAGGTGAAGGCCGTGGTCACCTGATGGAGCACCTCCAGCTGTCTGAAACGATCTGAGAGACACAGAGACAGGTGATGAAAAGTAGAGACAGACAGACATGTGATGAGAAGCAGACAGATAGACAAGTGATGAGAAGACATGTGATGAGAAGACAGACAGATAGACATGTGAAGAGAAGCAGAGACAGATAGACAAGTGATGAGAAGCAGACAGATAGACAAGTGATGAGAAGCAGACATGTGAGTGAGAGAAAGAGTAAGAGTTAGAGTTAGAGAGACACAAGGACAAACACAATTCTGATTCCCAGACTCACAGACTCTGTCTTTGTTGTGTGAAAATAAACGACAGTGTAAAGAGTCTCTGAACTTGTGGACCTGATGATCCAGACGAGGTGCAGACCCTGTGCCGAGACCACCGGTCAAACACCTCCATGGACTGTGTGGCTGAGGAGGACATGTTCTACACGTATGACCACTCACTGCTGACGTCTGGGTTCTCCAGGTCCAAGCGGCTCTTCTGGGCCTCCAGGAACACCTGGATGCTGATGCCCCGCGCCTGGGACGGGGCGTTGATGAAGCGGGCCGGGATGCGTCCGGAGATGTCCGGCTCATCGCAGCCGAAGCCCAGGTCCAGCAGAAGCTCCTCCGGGTCGTCCATCCACATGTTGAGCACGTCCATCACGCTGAGGAGACCATCAGGTGATGATCACCATCACAATAAGGGGCATGTGATGATCACCATCACAATAAAAAGACACTTTATTAAAAATGTTTTTTTTATTTTTTTTAATTTTTTATTGGCATATGGCAATGGCAATAAAACACTGTGAGTAAAGACGGTCAAAGATCAACTGAAGGTCACATTAAAAAAGGCTCAGAGGCATAAAATGCGGTAGAGAAGTTACAGCAGTGTGGAAATAAATCAAGTGACACTTTAGAACACTCAAGAACTCTATTTAGAACACTAAAGAACTCTATTCGAGGCATCAGGACAGGTCAAAAGGTTGGCTTAACATTAGAAAGTCAGACAGACAAAGCCACGCTGAAGGTCCCCAGCCTGTCGCAGCCTGGGGAGGATGCTATGTTTGTCATACTGCGGCTGCAATGTCTTTGCTAAGGAAGTGAAAACCAAGATGGCTGAAGTCTTACCTGAGGGGGGTTGACTGGCTGCTTCCCACCGAGTTGAAGCTGTTCAAGCGGCTGAATGACGGGCTGGACCTGGTGGACCTGGGTCCAAACAACCACAAGCAAAGTTGAGGGGAACTTCTTTCCCATTACTCTTAAAAGCGACTTCATACTTACATCATGCCCTCTAGTTTCCTCAACCACAAGCCCAAGACTCTGCGTCCCGAGCCTTCCACCTGACTTATTTCATGTCTCAGGGCTGCTTCGTGTGCACTACTACCTCCACAGGCCGGCTCATAACGTCCCAACCTGATCATTTCGCTTTGAATGCAAAGTTTGCTGTGAACATCTGCTGTGTGTACTGTGTGGTGTGCAGTGGGTTTGGGTGGGCGTGGGTGTGGGGGAGATCAGGGGGGGAGGAGTCAGCGGTCATGAGGGCGGGGGTGAACTCTATTTGCATGGTAAATATGGCCGCCTGGCTGACAGTCGCAGAACACGTTGTGGTAGAACCTGTGTGTGTGTGGTGGAACCTGTGTTTGTGGTAGAACCTGTGTGTGTTTGTCAACTGGGTCCCGCAGAGTGTTTCTTTATCATCAGTTTGCTGTTTAATTCCAGTGTGGTACTTTGTATTCCCGACCGCTCGTTGTTGTAAAGAGCACCTGCTCACTGAACCACATGTTGGCGGTTAGCTGACGCCTTCAACATGAGAGAATGCAATGGACATCTTTGAGCTTGGCACTTTGAGGAACGTTAATGATGGGTATGGGAAGTGAAATCTGAATCTGATGAACACAACAAGGTTGATCACCCCTGCAGTATAAACATGTAGCTTCAGTATATAACCTGTAGTTGCTGAGTTGTAGCTATGTAACCTCTAGGGGTGAGTTAAGATAAGATAAGATAAGATAAGATATTCCTTTATTAATCCCCCTTAGGAGAAATTCACAGTGACCAGCAGTACAAGGGGATAGATGAGTGCAATAAAAACCTGACTATAGACAATAAACAATAAATAGATTTACCTAGACAAGATTAGATTAAATTAAATGCGAGCTCTTAAAGTCAGATCGGTTTTAATTTGTAGCTATATAATAGCTATATAAGTTGTAGCTATATAACCTCTAGGGGGTGAGTTGTAGCTATATAACTTCTAGTGGGTAAGTTGGAGCTACTGTATATAACCTCTAGGCCGGGGGGTAGATATAGCTATATAACCTCTAGGGGGTGACTTGTAGCTATATAACCTCTAGGGGGTGAGTTGTAGCTATATAACTTCTAGGGGGTGAGTTGTAGTTATATAACCTCTAGGGGTGAGTTGTAGCTATATAACCTCTAGGGGGTGAGTTGTAGCTATATGACCTCTAGGGGGTGAGTTGTAGCTATATGACCTCTAGGGGGTGAGTTGTAGCTATATAACCTATAGGGGTGAGTTGTAGCTATATAACCTCTAGGGGTGAGTTGTAGCTATAAAACCTCTAGGGGGTGAGTTGTAGCTATATAACCTCTAGGGGGTGAGTTGTAGCTATATGACCTCTAGGGGGTGAGTTGTAGCTATATGACCTCTAGGGGGTGAGTTGTAGCTATATAACCTCTAGGGGGTGAGTTGTAGCTATATAACCTATAGGGGTGAGTTGTAGCTATATAACCTATAGGGGTGAGTTGTAGCTATATAACCTCTAGGGGTGAGTTGTAGCTATATAACCTCTAGGGGTGAGTTGTAGCTATATAACCTCTAGGGGGTGAGTTGTAGTTACTGTAGCTACAACATGGTGCAGGCTGATATTAAACATCGGGAAACTCTCCTGACAATACCTTGAGGAGCTATACATTGTAATCTGGGTGTTGCAAAATTCATAAATATCCTAAAAATTTCAAGTAATGTAAATATTGTCAATATTTGCTATTCAATATTTGGTTTCCAGGCTATCAATGTTACCATGATGGACATTACATGCAGAAAACTAAGGGCCTCCAGCACTTTTTTTTTTAATGAATTCAAAAACTAAACTAAACTCCTAATAAAGAACATTTTGAAGCTCCAAGCTCCAAAAGAGTCTGATCGGTAACAGTTCTACCACATGGTCATCCATGAAGCCTACAAGCTGTTTCTGAACAGACTCCTACAGAAGCCTATACAGAAGCATGCAGCGGTGGGTCCAGCAGCAGCAACAGACCATAAACAAACTTACCGCAGAAACTCCTGGACGGTCTTAACTCCTTGTCTACCGTACAAAGATGCTGTGGGGGAGAAGCAAACCGAGAAGCACATCACTGAGAGCCATGGCGGACACTCCGCCGAGGGGTGGCTCAGACAGAGAGAGACAGTCGGCACATCCTGTCCACTGGTGTCTGCTGGGTCGTCTCCATGCCGACAGCCTCACTGTGTTCAGCAACTCCTGACACCGAGTAAAGACTCTTTCACTTCCTTTCTCCATTTCTCTAACTTGAGTCTGTCATTTTACGTGTCCTCTCTCTCTCTCTCTCTCTCTCTCTCTCTCTCTCTCTCTCTCTCTCTCTCTCTCTCTCTCTCTCTCTCTCTCTCTCTCTCTCTCTCTCTCTCTCTCTCTCTCTCTCTCTCTCTCTCTCTCTCTCTCTCTCTCTCTCTCTCTCTCTCTCTCTGTCTCTTCCTTCCTCCCTCCCTCTCTCCCACTCTCCCTCCCTCCCTCCCTCCCTCCTCTTGGCCACACTGAGCTTCCATGTTAAGGCTGCTACTTCAGAGCTGGCCCGGTGACATGGACAAAGTATTCCTCCTCACTGTCCTACTGATGACTTTTTAAAAAGGTTTGATGGCAAAAGAACACATTGTTTCAATCAGCAGCCTCTCAACGCTGTAACCTTGGCATGCTCTCCAAACCCACCGGACTCACGGGAGGGCAGAACAGTCTGTCATTGTTAGATCAGCCGTAAGCCACGTTCCTCTCATAAGTACATGGAGATAAGCCAGGGGAGACGCAGAAAAGAACAACTTCTCTGCCAAATCAAACACAGATAAGAACAGCTCAACACTGGCCAGCAAACCCAAAAACCTTTGAAACGGATCCCAGTGTGTGTGGGTCTGTGTGTGTGTCTATGTATCTATTGAGCTATCGATCCATCCATTCATATTTTCATCGTTTCCGTGCCTTTTTCAATGAACAGACTGGGAGAGGAGATGGAGAGTGAGGACAGCGAGAGGTCGGGCAGGGTGGGGGTGGAGGAGGTGAGACTGGTGAGTATCAGAGACCAGTGTTTGGATTAGCTCCCTGGTGATGTTTTGGTTGAGGACCTGCAGTGTTCCCCTGCTCCCTTTAGTGGTTTCAATCTCTGTTCCTCTCTGACATCTATATCCATCCTGGACTACTTCACCTCGCCCCCCGACAGACACACACACACACACACACACACACACACACACACACACACACACACACACACACACACACACACACACACACACACACACACACACACACACACACACACACACACACACACACACACACACACACACACACACCTTACATCAGAAAATATGTTATAACCAGGTTATAACATGAGTGTTGTCATTACTGCATTACTGTACAAAAGGCAAACAACACTCTTTTCTGGAACATGCCATTCCTCAAGGTTAGTCTGAAAACCATTTGGGATTAAACACATGACTCAAACCATGAGCAAGAAGTCAAAATGATGTCAGACTCACAACCTGTTAACACAAGGTAAATAAACATACAAAGTGACACAAGGTAAATGTACATACAGTAACACGAGGTAAGTAGACACACAGTATCACCAGGTAAATGAACACATGGTGACATCAGGTGAATGAACACACAGTAACACACGCTGAACCTACAACACCTCCACGGTGGGAGCTCTGACGGGGTCAGCGCGTGTGAAAAGCCTCCAGCGTTACCATGAGCCTGTGGAGCATTCCTCCCCCAGCCACTGCTACCCTTACAAGTACAGGAAAGGAAGCTTGTTTACCTTCGACACCCAAGGCTAGGTCATCCTCCGCACTGGGACTCCTCCACAAGGGCACTGCGGCAGAGAAGACAGAGCAGCTCAGAGCAGGGGACCGACACCTCGGGTCAGGACAATCAGAACGCTTCCAGCCCCGGGGTGGAATCTGCGTTTCCAGCGACGTCTGATTCAGACGCATCACGGTCTGTGTAGCGGCTTGGCGCAGTGATGTAGGTGAGGGCGCTGCTTAGTGTCTGTTGTTTAGTTCGATGGAAGAACTATTATGATTACGGGTCAGCAGTGGATAAATGTTTACGCGCGTTCCGCCACGTGGATGGGCCGTGGCACCGAATACACAACACACAGAGCGCCCTGCAGCCCAGCAGAACCACCCCACTAAATATACCAAGGAAGAACCTAAACCCAACAGAGGAACCCAAACCCAACAGAAGAACCCAAACCCGACAGAGGAACCCAAACTCAAGAAGAACCCAAACCCGACAGAGAAACCCAAACTCAAGAAGAACCCAAACCCCACAGAAGAACCCAACCCCCACAGAAGAACCCAACCCCCACAGAAGAACCCAAACCCAACAGAAGAAACCAACCCCCACAGAAGAACCCAACCCCAACAGAAGAACCCACACCCAACAGAAGAACCCAAACCCCACAGAAGAACCCAAACCCCACAGAAGAACCCAACCCCCACAGAAGAACCCAACCCCCACAGAAGAACCCAACCCCAACAAAAGAACCCACACCCAACAGAAGAACCCAAACCCAACAGAAGAACCCAAACCCCACAGAAGAACCCAACCCCCACAGAAGAACCCAACCCCCACAGAAGAACCCAAACCCAACAGAGGACCCCAACCCCCACAGAAGAACCCAACACCAACAGAAGAACCCAAACCCAGCAAGAACCTAGCGGACGCGCTCCACGGGGGAGGGGGGGGGGGGGGGGGGGCTTCCCTCGGTGACAGGGGGGCACGCGGGGCCCGGAGGAGAGGGAGAGAGAGGGACAAAGAACACGAGCAGCAAGCACAAGCGGCCGGCAGCGTTCCCATGGCGCCCGCGGGGCTCATTTGCATGTGGTTTGAATGAAGGCCTGCTGGGTTTGTGCGGGGTGACACCCAGGAAGCAACACACCAACAATGGCTCCTCTCCCGGGGCCGTGCAGCCCCGTACAGGGCCTGGCTCTTTAACGACTCTCTCTTTAACGTCTCAAGATCAGTCAGCGTTACGCAAGGCCACCGCCTCAAACCCACAAACAGGTCACCGATTCATTTGAGACTACCCCCGATACATTTGATCATCATCATCGTGATTGATAATAACAGTCCATCCCTAACAATTCCCCGCTCTCTGACTGCCCCTTTTTTTCCGCAGCTCAGTTTCCTTTTCGGTCGTCTGTGCTGCTGATGTCGTGGCGATGAAACGACCACCATTTCGTCAGCTCAGCTTTCAGAGTCGAGCGGCATTCCTGAGCCGGGGGGGACGGCCGTGAGGCGGCTGCTGCCCTCCGCACATCCCTCCTCACGAAGTACACTCAGCTTTCAGGAAGGCCATGAGGCAAAACACAGAAATGGTACTCACCATACTGAGGAGCTGAATCAAACATAACATGTCTTTGCCAGGATGAAAGGAATACATGGCCAAAGAGGAAAGATGCAGGCGAGTGTTTCCAGTGGCCATACCTCCCGACGCTGTGGCAGCCTCTGGTTTTGCATCGTCCCTGGAATCACAGGTGGACGTCAACACAAGGAAGGGCCAAGGGACAGGGTGACACAAGACATGACCATGTGACCGAAGGCGTGCGCACACACACACACACACACACACACACAAAACAAGCAGATATCACAGATACAGAGGAAAATACACACAAGACACAAACACACCACACCTAAAGTTACACAAACAATTGACACAAATGCACATACATTTACATTTACATTTACATGCATGCAGCAGTATGTTACACATACATAAGGAATACACAAACACATAAAAAAACCCATCACATAGATTCAGAAACACACACACACACACACACACACACACACACACACACACACACACACACACACACACACACACACACACACACACACACACACACACACACACACACACACACACGTGTGGATTCAACACACAGCAACACAACCAGCTAAAGTCACTTTGTACACATTATCACAAGACATGTTGTCACAGTGTTATTTAATGTGTGTGTGGGTCTGAACCCAATGGCCCGTTTCACAAAGTGGGTCAGGATGTCTTCCCTTCAGCCCGCTGACTTTCAGAACTAGTAGTCAATCTCTAGAAGCAAGTACTGAATCTCAGAGGGGGTGAACCTGAATGATGGGCTTTCATGACTTCATGACCTCATGACTTCAGACCATCACCTGTGGCTTTGAGGACATGAGTGATCAGGGGACTCAGTAGCTGTCAGGCAGCAGCTGTCAGTGCAGTCCTTCCTTTCCTCCGCGATGGGAGGCAACACCTCAGTAAAGAGCTTTGCAGCTGTGGGCCGTATGTAGCGTGACCACGTTGGAACCTGTATTTCATTCAATCTGTGTAGAATAATAATGATAATAATAATAGTCCCATGAAAATAAGAACACTTGGCCTGGTCTCCTAGGTGAGAAGATGGCGGCGATGCAGGTTGATGCCCCCTTGGTGTCCTGGATTGTTGACTACCTGATGGGCAGACCACAGTTTGTACGCCTACAGAACTGTGTATCTGACAGGGTGGTTAGCAACACCGGGGCCCCTCAGGGGACGGTCCTTTCTCCCTTCCTCTTCACCCTCTACACCTCAGACTTCAGCTATTGCACTGAGTCTTGCCACCTTCAGAAGTTTTCTGATGACTCTGCAGTAGTTGGCTGTATTGAGGGGGGTGATGAGGGTGAGTATAGGACTGTTGTGGGCAACTTTGTCTCTTGGTGTGAGCTGAACCATCTACAGCTCAATGCTAACAAGACAAAGGAGCTCATTGTGGACCTAAGGAGGGTCAAAACACCGGTGGGCCCTGTGTTCATCCAGGGGGTTCCTGTCGACATTGTTGAGGAGTACAAGTACCTTGGGGTGTACTTCAACAACAAGTTGGACTGGACCAGGAACACAGAGGCTATCTATAAGAAGGGCCAAAGCCGACTATTTTTTCTTAGGAGGCTAAGGTCCTTCAACATCTGTAGGACAATGCTGAGGATGTTCTACGAGTCTGTGGTTGCCAGTGCGATCTTCTTCGCTGTCACATGCTGGGGCAGTGGGATGTGGGTCGCGGACACCAATAGACTCAATAGACTCATCAAGAGGGCTGGTGATGTTGTGGGTGAGGAATTGGACACTCTGACTACCGTGGCAGATAGGAGGATGCTGTCCAGGCTACGGACTATCATGGACAATGCCTCTCACCCTCTCTTTTCCACCCTAGCTCAGCGGAGGAGTACCTTCAGCAGAAGACTCCTCTCACCTAGATGCACCACAGAGCGACATAGGAAATCATTCCTGCCTGTGGTCATCAAACTTTACAATTTGTCACTGTCGTCTGCATAATTGGTCCACTACACTATATCTTATTACATGACTGTCATTTCATTTCACTGTAATATCACTACATAACTGGTCATTTCACTGCATGACTGTGATTTACTACACAACTGGTCATCTGGTCATCTCTGCACAACTGGTTTTTACAAAAATCCGACATGCTACATCCTAGTGTATGCTATTACCTTGTAGTGTATGCCTGGATGTATGTACATTTATGTATATTATCATTTCTTTATGTACATTTTTATATATTTTGTTACATAGGTTACATTATATTTGTACATAGGTTTATACTTTTATTTTTACATAGGTTTTATATTTTTACATAGGTTTCCTTATATATTTATATTTATATTTTCTAACACTCTACTATACGTAGAGTGTCCTCTTTTTTCTACTGGAGTTTTGTCACGAAGACAATTTCCCTCAGGGATCAATAAAGTATGTCTGTCTGTCTGTCTGTCTGTCTGTCTTCCATTAGAATGTTATAGGGTGGTATTAGAATGTTATAGGGTGGTATATGACATAGGGTGGCGGGTCCTCCACCATGCTGTGCTGTGCTGCATGATTCCTACTTTACACGTCCGCGTGTCCAACAGGTTCTGCGGTCTGGTCTGCGTGTCCACCAGGGTCTCTGTTTCCTCCAGAGTCCGCCTGTCCACCAGGGTCTGCTCTGGTCAGTGGGTCCACCAGGGTCTGCTCTGGTCTGCGTGTCCACCAGGGTCTTCTCTGGTCAGTGGGTCCACCAGGGTCTGCTCCGGTCTGCGTGTCCAACAGAGTCTGCCATTGTCTGCGTGTCCACCAGGGTCTCTGTTTCCTCCAGGGTCCGCGTGTCCACCAGGGTCTGCTCTGGTCTGCTTGTCCACCAGGGTCTTCTCTGGTCAGTGGGTCCACCAGGGTCTCCGTTTCCACCAGGGTCTGCTCTGGTCTGCGTGTCCACCAGGGTGTCTGTTTCCTCCAGGGTCTGCGTGTCCACCAGGGTCTGCTCTGGTCTGCATGTCCACCAGGGTCTGCTCAGGTCCGCCTGTCCACCAGGGTCTTCTCTGGTCAGTGGGTCCACCAGGGTCTCCGTTTCCACCAGGGTCTGCTCTGGTCTGCGTGTCCACCAGGGTGTCTGTTTCCTCCAGGGTCCACGTGTCCACCAGGGTCTTCTCTGGTCAGTTGTCTATCATGGTCTCCGTGTCCACCAGGGTCTGTGTGTCCACCAGGGTCTCCGTGTCCACCAGGGTCTGCTCTGGTCCACGTGTCCACCAGGGTCTGTGTGTCCACCAGGGTATGCTCTAGTCTGCGTGTCCACCAGGGACTCCTCTGGTCAGCGGGTCCACTAGGTTCTGCATGTCCACCAGGGTCCATCTGTCCATCAGGGTCTGCTCTGGTCTGCGTGTCCACCAGTGTCTGCATGTCCACCAGGGTCCATCTGTCCATCAGGGTCTGCTCTGGTCTGCGTGTCCACCAGTGTCTGCATGTCCACCAGGGTCCATCTGTCCATCAGGGTCTGCTCTGGTCTGCGTGTCCACCAGTGTCTGCATGTCCACCAGGGTCCATCTGTCCATCAGGGTCTGCTCTGGTCTGCGTGTCCACCAGTGTCTGCATGTCCACCAGGGTCCATCTGTCCACCAGGGTATGCTCTGGTCTGTGTGTCCACCAGGGTCTGTCTGTCCATCCGGGTCTGCGTGTCCATCGGGGTCTGCTCTGGTCTGCGTGTCCACCAGTGTCTGCATGTCCACCAGGGTCCATCTGTCCACCAGTGTATGCTCTGGTCTGTGTGTCCACCAGGGTCTGCGTGTCCATCAGGGTCTGCTCTGGTCTGCGTGTCCATCAGGGTCTGCTCTGGTCTGCCTGTCCACCAGTGTCTGCATGTCCACCAGGGTCTGCTCTGGTCAGAGGGTCCACCAGGGTCTGCATCTCCACCAGGGTCCGTGTGTCCACCAGGGTCTGTGTGTCCTCCAGAGTCTGCCCTGGTCCGGGTGACGTGAATGTCCCAAACGTGTGACCCCGCGTCCGTGCGGCTGACCGCGTGCCCGAGCCTTCAGCCTCACAGCATGCGTCACGATGGCAGCTGAGCTAAAAGCAGTTTCAGCTCGGGATGTGAAACTGAATATTCAGATTCATGGATTCCGAGTTAACATAACCGGTTCGCCTGGAATTCGCCTCCGTGAAACCGGGCACCGGGTTCATGTTCCTGATGATCTAACCAGAGAGGAGAAGGGTGCACACTTCATCTTTGACGGGGAGAACAAACACTCACTCGTCAAAGGTGGTGGTGAGCCAATCTCTGACGCTGTCCTGCCTCTTGTTATCTGCAGGGGACACAACACACAAGGGTCCATCACCGTGTGGAGTAACAGGTCGTAGGAGGAACACATGCCACCTCCCTCGAGGAGTCTTACTGAGAGCCCCTCAGGCAGGACACCGTAAATACACGTACTTATAATACAATACAGGTAAACACCTTATTATTTGTACTTATTTTACTTGTATTATATTACTTCAGTATTTAAATGTGTGTCATGTGTATCCTTCCTCTTGTCGTTCCTTAGTTGTTACTTTACCACATCGTTCAGCTCTCCACATTTCATTTTATCCTGCAAGTCACCGGAACAAGTTTCAAGCATCTATTTCCTTGTATCGTTGCCAGATGAGAAGACACAGCAGGACATGGGTTAAATAACACAGAACTAGTTTTAAAGACCTGGCTGACCTTAAGGAAGGTCCTATCATCTGTAGGCGGTACCCCAGTACGTTTAGAAGATCTATAATCATGTTTCAGCATTTATGAGCTGCATGGACTGAAGCTGATGTCACAAATATGTCAAAGCCTTCAGAAGATGATGGCCTACGATGAGACCTGAGTATTTGGTGAAGGGTCACCGTGAGCTTCTACATGCTCTTCACGTCAGGTTCTGTTGTGAATGAGGTCCTTCAGAACGAGCATTACGCTGGGATGCTCGGAGAACCTGAAGCCTTGTGGTACCGTGATGCTATAGGAGAACCTGAAGCCTTGTGGTACCGTGATGCTATAGGAGAACCTGAAGCCTTGTGGTACCGTGATGCTATAGGAGAACCTGAAGCCTTGTGGTACCGTGATGCTAGGAGAACCTGAAGCCTTGTGGTACCGTGATGCTATAGGAGAACCTGAAGCCTTGTGGTACCGTGATGCTATAGGAGAACCTGAAGCCTTGTGGTACCGTGATGCTATAGGAGAACCTGAAGACTGGTGGTACCGTGATGCTATAGGAGAACCTGAAGCCTGGTGGTACCGTGATGCTATAGGAGAACCTGAAGACTGGTGGTACCATGATGCTCGGAGAACCTGAAGCCTGGTGGTACCGTGATGCTATAGGAGAACCTGAAGCCTTGTGGTACCGTGATGCTATAGGAGAACCTGAAGCCTTGTGGTACCGTGATGCTATAGGAGAACCTGAAGCCTTGTGGTACCGTGATGCTATAGGAGAACCTGAAGCCTGGTGGTACCGTGATGCTATAGGAGAACCTGAAGCCTTGTGGTACCGTGATGCTATAGGAGAACCTGAAGCCTTGTGGTACCGTGATGCTATAGGAGAACCTGAAGACTGGTGGTACCGTGATGCTATAGGAGAACCTGAAGACTGGTGGTACCGTGATGCTATAGGAGAACCTGAAGACTGGTGGTACCGTGATGCTATAGGAGAACCTGAAGACTGGTGGTACCGTGATGCTATAGGAGAACCTGAAGACTGGTGGTACCGTGATGCTAGGAGAACCTGAAGACTGGTGGTACCGTGATGCTAGGAGAACCTGAAGCCTGGTGGTACCGTGATGCTCGGAGAACCTGAAGACTGGTGGTACCGTGATGCTAGGAGAACCCTCGGTTCTACGTACCCCGGCTCAGCTTCCTGCCGAGGCGTTCTTTCGGCTCCCCGGTGGACTGGGGCAGATCCATGCTGCTCTACAGCACCACCTCCGCGCTCCACCTCTTCTCCACCACAGCACCTTCAGTTGGGGCAGAGGTGGCTGTAGTATGAAGTATTCCTGTTCCACACACTCATGTTTTTACATTTATTAAACACCCTTGTATGTCAGCAGATGGGAAATGAGAACCGACACAGAGAAATTGCACGCGCACACCCACACACACACACACATACACCACACACACACACACACACACACACACCATACACCACACACACACACACACACACACACACACACACACACACACACAACCACACACCGCACACCGCACAACCACACACACACACACACACACACCCTTGTTTCACTGCTAAAAATAACATGTGGACTAACTAACTCCCCTGCTGTAATTATCTACTCACCTGTATTTGCAGTTCAACCGAGGGGCATAATCCCGGTTCACGACATGGTTCCGTTTCAAGCCCAACGGTGATGTCGACTTCTGGCGAAGACTGCACTCGGGATACCAGTCTGGCCTCCCGTCGAGGGGCAGGCGGGCGGAGCAAAGCAAACAGAGTTATCAGTCCTGTGTTCCTTCTCTGTACACACGGCCCAGCGGGAGGGAGGGGGGATGCAAATGGTCCAACTTCAGCCCTACAAGGACCTGAACTTCCTGGCGTTCAGCTTCCTGCTGCGCTTTATCGTTCTGGAACAGCAGGGTTCACTGTGCAGCCCCCCCCCACCCCCCACCCCCCACCCCCCTCTCCCCCTCTTCCTCTCTATCTTATTCTCTCCTTCTTCCTCTCTCTCTCTCTCTCTCTCTCTCTCTCTCTCTCTCTCTCTCTCTCTCTCTCTCTCTCTCTCTCTCTCTCTCTCTCTCTCTCTCTCTCTCTCTCTCTCTCTCTCTCTCTCTCTCTCTCTCTCTCTCTCTCTCTCTCTCTCTCTCTCTCTCTCTCTCTCTCTCTACAGAACTCCTCCAACGTCTTCAACGTTGGAAGAGTTTGGTCGCCTTGTCCCACTGTGATAGTTGGAGGTCCGTTACAGTCCAACGGTAGCCAGGTGTCAGAAGAAGGGGGAGCAGTCTGTCTGCAGCAGTACGTCTGTTGTAAACCCGGTGAGTATGAGTGTTTGTCCTGCTGGTTTGGATAGGTAGGCCAACAAACAAACACACATTTACCAACTTGCGCCACACACCGACCCATTCTGCGTAGGGACAGCCCCAAAGACGCACAGCCCAGGGTCCTTGAGTGTGCACGCAAAAACAATGTCACACAAAACCTACCAATGACCAGTCCTCAGTATATGAAACGACTCGTGAATAATAACCACACTGAGCGTACATCGGTTCCGATGTACATTCAAGTCACACTGCTGTACCATCGGTACGCCACTAGATGTCACCAGAGGACGAGGCAGAGACGGCGGAGCTGTAGACCAACAAACAGCACGCCGCAGGTTCATGTGTTGTTTGTTGATGGAGCGGTGCTCTGTCCCCTCTCTGGCATCAAGTGGGAGACGTGGCTGTGGACCAACCTCAACACACACACACACACACACACACACACACACACACGCACGCACGCACACACACACACGTACACACACACACACACACACACACACACACACACACACACACACACACACACACACACACACACACACACACTGAAAGGTGTGTGTGTGTGTACAAGGTGATTTCCTTTTGTTTTGTGAGAGTGTGCGCGTGTGTTTTTGTAATGTCTTTGTCATGTAAAGTCTTTTTAATGCAACTAATCGTTTTGTGCTTTTCTTTGGAAGGCAGCTTGACTGAGCAGATTAGAGTAAGCCATCAGAGTAAGCACTGTATCCAGTGGCCTCTCTCGGCCAACAGCCTTCCTGCAGGCTCAGAAGAAAGCTCCCACCAGATTGCCATTTGCATGGATCTTCAATTCAAATGCCCAGAATGCAGATTGGCTTTATGAGGGAATCATCTGGTGTTGTCCAGTCAAGCTGGGACTTTTGAAGCCTGTTTGGCCCTCCCAGACTGGAGCTAGTGGTCGACACATGGAACAATGGTTCAAAACACTGTGCTGACACACTGACCCCACCCCACCCTGAGGATAGTGAAGCGATGCGATATGTTTCACTTGATGTTATCGTCGCCATGCTGAGGGTAGGGGATCCCCACATCTAAAGACCCTGGTTCACATTCTGGGCTGTGGGCTTCAGATCATATAGTCTCATGACCATCATTTTCAGATGTCATAGCTTCTCTTTTTCAACAACCCTCTCAGCAGGAATGAGACCTTCTTTAACTTTCTTTGTAAAGTCTTCTACTTCCATATCTTCTACTGTCGACATGGTTTACAATCCCTTCTCCAGCCTGTCTCGCTGACTCCATCATGTAGAACATCTTCATCGTTGTCATCATCATCATCATCATCACGTGTTAGTGGGTGGCACACGCCGTGATGAATTTACATTCTGGTCCCTGTGTCACATGCTCATACACACGTGTGTGTGTGTGTGTGTGTGTGTGTGTGTGTGTGTGTGTGTGTGTGTGTGTGTGTGTGTGTGTGTGTGTGTGTGTGTGTGTGTGTGTGTGTGTGTGTGTGTGTGTGTGTGTGTGTGTGTGTGTGTGTGTGTGTGTGTGTGTGTGTGTGTGTGTGTGTGTGTGTGTGTGTGTGTGTGTGTGTGTGTCATTGTACTTACTCCCCAGTCAGGTGAGTACTTATTACTCAGCACATTCGATAACTCGTCACCTGAAGGCCTCAGCTGCATGGTGCAGCTGTTTGAACATTTTGTTATGTTTTATTTAAAGCAATGACAACAGTGTATGCAAAGGCTTATACCCTCCACATCTGATCCACTGTAAAAGTGCAGCGTCAATGTGAGTACAAATATTCATCTTTTGGAAATTCTGCTTGTGGTTTTGCACTCGTTTCAAAGTCAAAGTCAAAGTGGCTTTAATGTCAATTCCTTCACATGACAAGACATACAAAGGAATGGAGAGGACGTTTCTCACTCTCCCCCACGGTGAAACAGATAACAGATAAACTTTCATCCTAATTCTAAAACAATTGCAGCAGTGGTCTAGCCTTATTTGTACTCATTCATAGAGAGGCAGTAGAGGGTAATACCATTGTGTAGAACCAACTCCCCTTGAGGAGTGGGGCATCTCTCTCTCTCTCTCTCTCTCTCTCTCTCTCTCTCTCTCTCTCTCTCTCTCTCTCTCTCTCTCTCTCTCTCTCTCTGATCTTCTCTTCTCCACCAGGTGGTGCTGCAGGAGACTTCACCTGCAAGCCCGCCCTCTCCCCACCCGCAGCCCCGGGTCCTCCACAGTACAGCGTGTTGTGCTGAAACACCACATGGTGCTGCTGTATACGCAGGCCCGGTTCTAGACTGCCTTGATTGGGGGGGGGGGGGCAGTAAGAAATGTTGATTGGTCACCAACTGCTACTGTGTTGAGTGCCATTAGGGATGAGGTTTTTTTGTATGCCTACCAGTCTATGATGCCAACCCCAACGTAGGCATCGCATCGCACATTCGCCGTGGTTCCATCGGCAAAGCTCTAATGGGAATTATTTTTCTGGGTTGACGAAGAAAACAAATTCTGTGGCCAACAAATTCTTGATGTCAGTCTACTAACATATTTTCTATTTAAATGTGAAGCTACAATGTTATTGGCATAGTCAATTTTGAATTTTGAATTTTAAACCCACCTCCACCCTCCACCCCCGTCATAGGAGGACAAGCATAAACCAGTTTATGCTTCTGCGTAGGGATTGCGTCGTGATTACGCAATGGCCACGCAGTTGCTCGGACGCAGTCACAAGCCCGTGATGGTTCTGCGTGGGGTTTATGTGGGTTTTACGTCTCGAAATGCAATTCATTGCCACACCGGCAGAGGGACCAGAATGACCATTCTGGTCATTACATATGGATAACTAGCGAGTTAAAGTGATGGTTCGGAGTAAAATTCACCCTGAGGTAATTTCCACCAATAATCCAGCCAAATACCCCCTCAGATGCATTTTTAGCGACGGCTTAGTACTGGAGTGAATGGTACAGTGTGTATATCTCGTAAATTTCCCCACTAAAAATGCATGGATTGTTACCCAACTTCTGTAGTAGTACATACAGTATAGGGTCTGTACTCACAAAACGAGGCATTTGAAAGTTTGTAAGTACAACAGGAGTTTATTTAAAAGAGCACTTTCCTGATAGCTTCAACTCTCTGCTGCTAACGCTACCGCTGCGTCAACGTCACTTCCGTCTTTCCGGAAAAGTTCGTAAAAGTCCTCTTCAACTATATACAAATAAATGGGAATATAAAATCTAAACTATGGATTCGGGGACTGTCGTACACAACAAACAATGTACATAATATCAATTATTCAATTATTTCAGTTGTCAATACATTTTGATGAAGTGTTGAATTCACTAACTTTTTCCTTACACTTGTGAGTTTTGAAGAGGACTTTTACGAACTTTTCCGGAAAGACGGAAGTGATGTCGACGCAGTGGTAGCGTTAACAGCAGAGAGTTAAAGCTATCAGGAAAGTGCTCTTTCAAATAAACTCCTAAAAAAACTCCTAATAAAAGTCAACATAGCGGCGCGTACACACGCAGCGGCTCCTCTCTCTCCCGTCGAATCGGTGTTTTTATGTTTTTTGTGTGGTGTACATACGTGCACATGTCCGTCATCGTCGCGTCTTTATGTCCCGAAACACACATACTCCCGTGAGTTTCTGCTCGCCATCGGCAGAACTACAAATATGGACATAAATCCAGCAGTCGCGGAAATACTACGCGACTGCGATCTGCTCCAGCGGCCTGCTCAATCACCGACCCCCACTCCTGCAACCAGCCGCCAGTGGAGGCGCCACAAGCGGAATATGCGGAAGCAGAAGAGGGGCAAGCGCGGAGGTATCCGAGCTAGGCTAGCGGCTAGCCCTCATCGGCCGGCTATCCCTACGATCGTACTGGCCAACGTACGATCGCTGGATAATAAACTGGATTACATCCGTCTACTCCGGACATCCACCAAAACCGTGAGTAACTGTTGTGCCTTTGTTTTTGCGGAAACATGGCTCACTGACAGCGTCCCGGACTGTGGCATTCAACTGGCCGGGCTAACATGCTACCGGGCGGACAGAGTGCTCGTCGAGGGGGGGAAGACTCGCGGCGGGGGACTCTGTGTATACATCAGTGATGCCTGGTGCCGTGACGCTGCTGTGGTTTGCACACACTGCTCAACACTGGTGGAGTTTATGGTCATTAAATGCCGGCCATTCTACCTGCCGAGGGAATTTAATGCCATACTCCTGGTAGCAATATACATCCCCCCTGGCTCCAACAACAACAGGAGCGAGGCATTGTATGAACTCTACCAGCACATCAGTGAGCAGCAGACAGCCCACCCTGATGCTTTCCTCATCCTGGCTGGGGATTTCAATCATGCAAACCCCAAGAGCGTGTTTCCACAACTCCATGGACACATCAACTTTCCCACACGTGGCAATAATATCCTGGACAATGTTTACACCACGCATAGAGGGGCCTACAAAGCCCTCCCCCTGCCCCACCTAGGAGCCTCAGACCACATCACCACTATATTAATGCCTGCTTACAGACCCCTGGTCAAAGTCATCAGACCAACAACAAAGCAGGTACGCGTGTGGCGGAGGGGTCTTCAGAGACACTCCAGGACTGCTTCCTCATCACCGACTGGAGCATGTTCAGACGGGCAGCCACCTACAACAACACTACAGACCTCCAGGAGTACACGGACACCGTCACTTCCTACATGCGGAAATGCAGTGATGACGTCACAGTCACCAAGAGCATCCGCATTCGGGCCAACCAGAAGCCATGGCTGACAGGGGAAGTCTACAGACTCCTGAGGGCTCGGAACACCGCCTTCAGAGCTGGAGACGAGGTGGGCCTGAAGGCAGCCAGGGCCAACCTGGCACGCGGCATCAGGAAGGCCAAGAGACGGTACTCCAGGAGGATCGCCGACCGCTTCAGCAACAGCAGAGTCTCCAGGAACCTGTGGCGAGGGATCCAATCCTTAACGGACTACAAGCCCTCTCCGCAGACCTGCGACAGCTCCACCCCTCTGCTGAACGAGCTGAACGACTTCTTCGCCCGCTTTGAGGCAGACAACAGCACCCCGGCACAGAAGACCCCACCCTCTCCCGCCGACCAGGTGTTGACGCTATCCCCAGATAGCGTGAGGCGATCCCTCAAAGGGACACACCCACGGAAAGCCTCTGGTCCCGACAACATTCCCGGTCGTGTACTGAGGGACTGTGCTGAGGAGCTCACAGATGTCTTCACGGACATCTTCAACACCTCGCTGAGCCAGGCTGTTGTCCCAACATGCCTCAAAGCCACCACCATCATCCCGGTGCCGAAAAAGTCGTCTCCCTCCTGCCACAATGACTACCGCCCAGTCGCACTCACTCCCATCCTCATGAAGTGCTTCGAGCGGCTAGTCATGCAACACATCAAGTCTGCCCTCCCCCCCCACCCTGGACCCTTTCCAGTTCGCATATCGGTCCAATCTTTCGACCGATGATGCCATCTCCTCTGCCCTCCACTCTGCCCTCACCCACCTGGACTCAAAAGAGTCATATGTCAGAATGCTGTTCATCGACTTCAGCTCAGCATTCAACACAATCATCCCGCAGCAGCTCATCACAAACTGGACCAGCTAGGACTCAACACCTCCCTGTGCAACTGGCTGTTGGACTTCCTGACGGGAAGACCACAGACTGTTCGGGTTGGCAGCAGCACCTCCAGCACCATCACACTGAACACGGGGGCCCCCCAAGGATGTGTGCTGAGCCCCCTCCTATTCACCCTGCTGACCCACGACTGCACACCAACATCCAGCTCCAACATCTTCATCAAGTTTGCGGATGACACGACTGTGGTGGGTCTCATCAACAACGGCGATGAGACGATCTACAGGAGTGAGGTGAACAGGCTGGCTATGTGGTGCAAGGACAACAATCTCCGTCTGAATGTGGAGAAGACGAAGGAGATTGTTGTGGACTTCAGGAGAATGCACACACAGCATGCTCCACTGATCATCAACGATGCTACAGTGGAGAGGGTGAGCAGCACCAAGTTCCTGGGTGTGCACATCTCCGAAGACCTGTCATGGAACCATAACACCGCATCACTGGCCAAAAAAGCCAACCAACGCCTGTACTTCCTCCGCAAACTAAAAAGAGCTGGGGCCTCATCCACCATTATGCAAACCTTCTACAGAGGCACCATCGAGAGCCTCCTGACCAGCTGCATCACTGTGTGGTACGGTGCCTGCACTGTGTCCTGCCGCAAGACACTGCAGCGCATAGTGAGAGCAGCTGAGAGGATCATCGGTGTCTCTCTCCCCCCCATATTGGACATTTACAACACCCGCCTCACCGGCAAAGCCATCAGGATTGCTGGTGACCCCACCCACCCATCCCACAGTATCTTCAGTTTTCTGCCGTCGGGGAGGAGACTGCGGAGTCTGCGGGCCAGAACCAGCAGGCTCAAGGACAGCTTCTTTCACCAGGCTGTCCGGAGGCTCAACTCCCTCCCTGTTCTGCCCCTGCCCCCCCCCCCCTCCTCTGCCCCCCTGCCACAGACTCTTAACCCTGCACCCACCTCGGACCATTGCCCTCCCGCCACCACTCACAAACTCTCATCCTGAATGACACTTTAAAATTGTCCTTTGACTGTTTTAAATATATTTTGCACTATTTTTTGCACTATTCAATTTTCCATTTATCAACGCCCTACCTCACTTTTTCGTACTTTTCTGTGTTTCTGTGTTTTTGTCTGTACAGTGTCCGTTTGTCTGTCCATTGTTTATTTTGCACCAGGTCTGAGAGGACTGCAATTTCATCTGTGCTATATGCCTGCCATGTAGCACATTTGACAATAAAGATACTTGAATCTCTTGAATCTTGAATCTCCTGGTGTACTTACAAACTTTCAAATGCTTGGTTTTGTGAGTACAGACCCTATATGTACTACTACAGAAGTTGGGTAACAATCCATACATTATTAGTGGGGTAATTTACGAGATATACACACTGTACCATTCACTCCGGTACTAAGCTCTCTTATACCCCTAAACTTGACCGATATTGACCGTCGCTAAAAATGCATCTGAGGGGGTATTTGGCTGGATTATTGGTGGAAATTACCTCAGGATGAATTTTACTCCGAACCATCACTTTAAAAAAAAGTTTACAGAAATGAAGGCTATATATATATATATATATATATATCAGTCGAAGCATTTATCAAGGCTGTGTTTACACCGTAGCGGTGTTTACGAGTGGAAACCGGAAAGGCGATCTCCAGCGAATGTAGTTCGCGGACCAATCACAGACAAAGCCGCTGCGTTGGGGTTGCGTCGCCTCGACGCGCGTCTAGGATTTTGGGAGGTGCACGTCGAGGACGTAAAGGGTCCGTAAAGGGTCCGCAACCCCCCAGCGTTGCGTCGACGCGAAAGTATAAACGAAGCATAACCCAGCCGGCCCCGAGCACGAGTCGCCATGGTAACTGAATTGAGAGACGTCTAAACTTGGGATCTGACGCCAAATATATAGGCCAATCCCTGAATTCTGACATATCCGGTTAACCTAGAAATACAGCATTTCGGAATAGGGCACAGGCCAGGCGTCTTCTACTATGCATTAAAGGGATATTCCGCCATTTTTGGAAATAAGCTCATTTTCCACCTTCCCTCGAGCAAAACAATCGATCTTTACCCTTTTCCCGTTCATCCAGCCGTTCTGTGAGTCTGGGGGTACAACTTTTAGCTGTAGCTTAGCATAGATCATTGAATCGGATTAGACCATTAGCATCTCGCCCGCTTAAAAGTGACTACGATTTCCGGAATTTTTCCATTTAAAACTTGTCTCTTCTCAAGTTTGAAAGTGCAATAAGACCAACGGAAAATGAAACGTGGCGATTTTCTAGGCTGATTTTACCCGGAACTATATTCTCTTTCTGGCGTAATAATCAAGGAAAGTTGCAAAGGTACCATGGGCGCAGTGATATGACGCGCCTCAAAGTATAGTCCCGGTAATCACGTTGGTTGTATTGCCGGAAGAAGCCTACAGGGACTATTGAGGCGCTGCGTCATATCACTACGCCCATGGTACCTTTGCAACTTTCCTTGATTATTACGCCAGAAAGAGAATATAGTTCTGGGTAAAATCAGCCAGTTGGCTGTTGCTTCCGCGTTACTTTGAGGCTGAAACACATCAGAAACAGACAGCTTTATTAGTCTTCTATTAGCTTGATCATTTCTGTTAATAAATAGAAAATGAACGAAATCAATAGTGTTTATTGCCTTATTGTACATTTGTGTTTTAACACAAGCGTACCATTAGGTAATACAGAAAAATAACCCCCAGATAACAATGTAAAGTGGCACCTTTACAAAAGACAAGCATGAGACGCAGTTCTGGGCGTACAGACGTGTGCCACAAACTACAAGGCTTCGTCACCACAAATAACCACACACAACCATAACCAGTGGCCCGTGTTGCCGTTGGCTTCAACAGCCGGGCTCGGGGCTTTACCGTGCTGCTTCCATTGCTCGTTTGGGCGTTGTTGGCGTCCTCTGGGCCCGGCCCGGCTCCTGTACCGCCTTCTTGGTCCAGAACTTGTTGATGAACGGGGCCATGAGCTATGAAGGGGTAGATGATGGGCTCGATGAACCTCTTGTAGACCCATAGCAGGACGGGGATCACGATGCAGGGGATGCACACCATGGTTCTGATTAAGGTTGAGATCCAATTGAAGAAAACCCTGTCAGTGTTAAGGTTGCCGGAAAGGAGGGGCAGTTATACCGGTTTAGTTTCACTGGTAACAACAGGTTTTTAAAGAGGCAGCGAGCATTTTCATACAACAGTAATATGTCTCGTCTTCAACATAGTAGCCAATGCAATTTTGTAACCGTAAGTACAATAACAGTGTCATTTAGAAAAACACTGGTGCAAAATCCTATTTTTAAGCCAGCCCACCAGTTTGTCAATGTTTCACTCCACTCCGAACTGGAGTTGCAAGTCCGAGGCATGTGTCCGAGGCATGTGTCCAAGGCATGTGTCTTAGGCATGTTTCCGAGGCATGTGATGCATGTGTGAGCTCTGTTTTGGCAGCAGTTGATGTTGACGGCCGTGTCAGACTGAACTCTTAGCCCAAATCACTATTTTTTAAATCTATTTTTTTATTCAGGCTGACTTGGTTCACTTACACTCTAAGGTTATCAAAAGGAGCGGAGGTCATATCAACAATACAACTTTGCTTTGTATAGAAATGGATTTTCCTCTGACTGACCTATGTTGTCCTGCTCCTCCCCTTACTAAAAGCCAACATGTTTGACCTGGCCTGCCTATTTTCTACAGACCATACCAAAATCCTAGGAATGTCCACTCCTGGGGGCTAGATCAAGTGGCAGGTTAGGGTATGTTTAAGCTCAAGAGCTAGGGTAGACAATTTGAACAAACTGGGTCAAGTCGGGGTTAAGTTAGGTAGGTAGGTCGTTAGACAGACTAGCTCTGTGGGATTTGGAGGGGGGCCGAGGAAAGGTGTTTGTTTAATTTTTTATTTGGATACTTTCAAAATCCATTTTACTCTGGCTGGTTTCTGCAAATTGTCTACCCTAGCTTTCTGTGAAGTAAAATGAAGGACAAATGACTGGCATACAATAGTTTTGGTTATAGCCATGTAAAAAAGTGGTAGCTGCGATTAGATAAGGCCGTGGGCGGACTTTATCTCTGAGCTAACCAGCTAAGTACCAGGTTTGCTCAAAGTTAACAGTGGGGCTAGCTAGGGTTAAAAGTTGAAACCAGGGAATCGAGGGAAACGGCATTTCGGTTTTTGTGTATGTCCTGTACATTCATGAAAACTGACAATAAAGTTCACTTGACTTGACTTGACTTGAGAGATAGACCCCGGCTCTGTTGGCAGAAAAGCCGTGGACTGTGATTACTCTGAGCAGCATTCATGGGAATAAATTACAATATAATTTATTTGAAAACTTTTTTTTTTCTTTTTCAGAATGAAGCGGTTTGGTGGGGCAGTCGAAGCATTTGGGGGGCATTGCCCCCCCCTGTGGCCATACCTAGAACCGGGCCTGGCTGTACGGCTGTAGACCTTCAGACACGCACCATGTGATGCCTCACTCTGGCGAATGACGGCCAGCTGTACTTTTCTCAACTTTTTCAACCAAAACAAAACATTGCATAATGCATAATCTGTGTGCTCTACGTTGGAGCGAGGACAGGGCTTTGGAGGAGAGCGGCTCCCGGGCACACAGCTTGCGTGTGGGTGGCACGAACAAATGAATAAGACTCCGCCCCCCTTGGAAGTCTGGAGAGGGGGGGCTAAGTGGCTGGTGGGGGCGCAAGTCTGTGAGTAATCAGCAGCCTGAGTGGGGGGGCTTCACCAGATGGGCCAATCGGATCATCTGTGACCTGGGAGGACAGCCAAGCGCCGGCCAATCACAGAAGAGAGCCACGATGACAAAACCGCAGACGCCATGTTGGCGTGGTTACATAAGTGTCTTTGTTTAACTGTCTGTGTTCCTCAGGTCTGTGGCGACATGCCCCTGTCATCTGGAGCGTGGAGGCTGTACAACACTCTCTTTCTATTGTACTTTAGCTGACAAAAACACTGGAAACTAAATGGAACTTAGTAAATGTACATTTGGTGTGTATTTGGATGCTAATAAACAAAGATGGTAGACTCACCCAAACCAACGGGTGATGGGCTAACATCATCATTCAGGTATGAATGCCTTGCAGAACAGAACATATCCACAAACATCCAGTGCAATAGTCTGATGTCATCTGATTTGAATTGACAATAACTTATGCATTGTCTAAAATAAAATACTCAAAATATGTCAAAGGTTTTGAGAGTGTGAGTCTGTCCTATGACACGTGAAATAAGACCAGTGAACGAGGTGGAGCGGGCCGTACACTGACAGACAGACAGACAGACAGACAGACAAAAATACTTTAATAATCCCTGAGGGAAATTGCTTTCTTTACAAATGCATACAAATACACAATGGGACAACTGAACCAATTGGCATTTTCACCACAAATTGGTGCATAAAAAACATTGCAGTAGCAAATGCAGGAAATGAAGTGTTTGATACTCAGAACTTCCTGAGGAGACCCCCAGCCCCCCACATTATATCACCCCCCCCCCCCCCCCCCCCCCATCAGACTCACCCTACAGGCACCCTTGGGCTGCCATGCAAGGGGCACCACCAAGAACCTAGACTAGGGCACCAAATAAGTCAGGGCCGGCCCTGGACATCATTTACATTTGATTATCTCATATTCCTAAAATAAAATAATATGATAATAATAATTATTATTAGGGCGGCAGTAGTTCAGTGGGTAGAGCGGGTGGACAGAGCGGGTCGACCACTGACCGTAGGGTCGGCGGTTCGATCCCCTTGATCTCCCTCCTCCAACTGTCCTCCTCCAACTGTCCATGTCGAACCCCACAAATGTGCTAATTGTAAGGTGCTTTAGACAAAAGCATCTGCTAAATGCCCCTTTACCCTTTATTATAATTATAATATCTAATTACATTTATTTCAATCAAATTGGACTGCAATTGGATGAAACCTGACATTACTATCCTATTAACGAAGCTAAAATATTTCTACTGCATTTCTTAGTGGGCTAGCTTTATTCTTCTTGTTGTTAAAGGAAAACACCACCATTTTTCCATACTGAACTATGTTCTTCCCTGATCTTAGACGAGTTGATACATACCTCTCTCGCCTTCGTGCGTGCACCTGATCGCTCTGGCGCGCAGCGCTACTTCGATAGCATGTAGCTTGGCCCAGTACATTCTTTAGGATCCAAACGGGGGTGAAGTTAGAAGCGACCAAGTACTTCCACGTTTTCGCTATTTAAATACGGTTACGTGAGTAGTTACACGACCCAAGTATGGTTACACAAAATGAAACATTTTTCTAAGCCGATAAAAGGGATAACTATAATGTATTTCCGTATTTAAATAGGGAAATAGGGAAATAGGGAAAACGTGGAAGTGCTTGGTCGCTTCTAACTTCACCCCCGTTTGGATCCTAAGGAATATACTGGGCCAAGCTACATGCTAGCAAAGTAGCGCTGTGTGCCAGCGCGATCGAGTGCACGCACTAAGGCCAGAGAGGTATGTATCAACTTGTCTAAGATCAGGGAAGAACATAGTTCAGTATGGACAAACGATGGCGTTTTCCTTTAATCCCATGTCACCAATACTAACCATGGAAGAGCCATCC
>JAXIVH010000009.1:2556667-2609167 GCA_036785325.1 Urophycis tenuis
CGCAGGGCGTGGGTTGGGTGGGTTGAGGGGGGGGGGGGGGGGGGGGGGGGGGGTCACATGTCACCAGAAAGGTGTCGGCTGTCACGGAGCAGCAGGACAGACGAGGCGTGAGGTGCTCATTGAGTGTCGCGGGCGGCTCGTGCGTGACGGAGGGGCTGCTGGACATCTGATGAGGGGTCGGTGATTATTCTGACCGTCTCAATCTCAAATGTCTCGAGCGGGGCGAGCTGCCATTAGCGCTCAGCGGGGAAGCCTGCAGGAGGACACACAGGTAATCTACCCACAGGTAACCCACAGGGTTAATTTACCCACAGGTAACCTACCCAGTGGTAACCTACAGAGCTGTTCCTGCAGGGTTAGACACACTGACCACGAGGTCCACGTCCAGCTCAGCCCCTTGTCCCGGTGTCCCACACACACACACACACACACACACACACACACACACACACACACACACACACACACACACACACACACACACACACACACACAGAATTAAATTTAATTTTATGCAATTGAATTCCATTTGACTCTTTCAGTCCCTCGTCCCGGTGTCAGACTGACCATGACACACACGGTGGTCACAAGAAATTATTTCTGCAGACACGCTCCTCACACGTGTTGTATTTGTAGTTTACCAGCCAGCAATATTCGCATATAAAATCTAGAAAACTATGCAATATTTTGGGACAAAGCGCAGGCAAAAAAGAGGCAGATCGATTAGTATGTATATCAATACATTTAACATTTAAAAACTTCAAATCATGAATAAGTCTTCATAGTCATCATCTTCTATTTCCAGTCTCTGCTCCTGAATGATCTGACATGACATTTACGAGTGTTTGGATATTCCGTGGACGCTTTCCGACTGGGTTTAGTGTCTGATTGTGTTATTTGTTACCGAGCGACCCGTGTACATACATACTAGACGTTTGTAAAATACGGAAGGTTATAATGCTGTTGTATATATTGTTATGTGACGTATCTCTAAAAGGCCAAGGCGTCGGGAGAGCATCGCGTAATGGGTTGGATTAACAGCCATGTGACTTATTCTAATCGGGTGATTTTATCACACGATATAGATTTTGCCCTCCTTATCCAGAAAATGATATGGAACGATTTACGGTGCAAATGTCCCGTGGGCCCGGAGCGGCCCGCTGTGCTGCTTCTGATTGTGTTGGCTCGGCGGTGGGGGGGGGGGGGGGGCAGTGGTCCAGGACACGTCTGACCTCCAGAATTTACACTCCGTGTGTAGATGTGGCTTTTGGACGCTTCACCATGAAAACCCACTATTGAACGGGTTCTGTGAATTAAACCGCGTCTGAAGTGGGCAGGAATGCGTTTCGGAAGAACAAGCGCATGGAAACACACTGAAATGTAACCTGAATCTTATAGGCCAATAAAATGACGTTACTCAGTAAATACTTACTCCGTTCAAATTATTAGTAAGATCATGTAGGCATTTTGGGTCAAGCTAAAATTAAGCAATAATTTGAAACTTTGAAACCATAAAATAAGGTCTTGTGTTACCAAATTATAAAATACAAAAAGTGATTATTATGAGAGCCTCTGATGGCGGCGGAGAGACAGACAGCAGCCGCATGGAGTAGGGAAGATATATATATATATATATATATATATATATATCATTATCTCATGCTCTCTTTCTCTCTCTCTTAGAGAGAGATTAGATAGGCCTACATAGGTCAACAGGATGAATCTAATGCAAACACACACACACACACACACACACACACACACACACACACACACACACACACACGTGTGCGTGTCTGTGTGTCTCTTTCTCTCTCCCACTCTGACCATGTCCAGCGGTGCACTGTGGTAATCGGTGTTGTTTTGGATGAGAGGAGCTCCACACAGAGGGGCTGCAGGCCACGCCCCCACTGACAAACACAACACAATTATTTGCATATTTGATTGGCAATGCTTCGGACCGTCTGTCTGTCCTTCAGGTCTCCCCAAACTTTTGCACTTGGCAAATTCGAGCATTTTGTGTTTGGTGAAAAACTCCGTAATGTCTAAGAGCAGAATAACCATGCAGTGTCTGTGTGTGTGTGTGTGTGTGTGTGTGTGTGTGTGTGTGTGTGTGTGTGTGTGTGTGTGTGTGTGTGTGTGTGTGTGCGCGTGTGTGTGCGTGTGTGTCATAAAGTGAAAGCAACTCATTGTAACAGAATGATAAAATATTTGATGACAATATTGAATACATAAACACTGCTACTATGCTGAGTACTTCAAATGTATGGGTAAATATACATGGTTAAAAATATGCAGGAACAAATGACATGAGACAGTATGTTACTGTGTTGGGATAAAACTAAATAACTAAATAAATCACTATTGTGATAAAAATGATGTGTGTGTTCAATACAATATTCACATTTTTCCATCCTTAGTTCAGCACCCAGAAGCATTTACAAATGTTTTAAAGGTTATTTAGAGCTGTGTGCAAATTATGATCATAAAATGCAGATCATATTTATCAGTTTACAAAAACCACAGTCACAGAGTTCTGCCTATCAAGTTGCCTTTCGTAACTTTGTGTTCATGCAAATTGCCGTTCGTTGGAAAAAAAGTTTGTAAAATCCAACAATATTGCAATACTTTAATCTGGACAACGTCCACACGGCTCTCTGTCACCCATGCAGTCCAGGGCCCTCCTCGTTTGTCTCGGCACGCCATTAGTCTGAAATGGAATATTAAAAATGTAACAGACTCTTTCTCTCCGGACAAATTACTTGAAGTTTGTCTGGCCCTGACTTGGGCTAATCAGGGACACATTAGGAGCCCATTTGGAAGGCCATGTCACCCCACCGGGCCATTTGTATCACCAGCTAATGTTAGCTCCCAAAAACGGCTAATGAACTCAAAAGTCTCTGAAAATCCCATTAACATGTTCTGGAGCCATTTAGCACTGAATCATATTTAACATTCACACAATAGAATCCCTGTCAGAATAGGCTCCCTTTTTTGGACATAAAACTACACGTTTGATAACCTTTGCTTATAATGTCCATACTTTTACTTTTAAGTGTGTGTCTTGCCCGTGGATTGTTTTGTTTGACGTAGATTTGCAGTAGTGGAATGTAAGAATGATGGAGCTACTGGAGGCCTTGCCCTTTACATGTCCAACATGTGTAAAGGCATGCGCTGCTTCACCTCCTGCTGTAGCATCAAGGTCCTTGACGAGAATGGGCTTTCATACCTAAAGCAACAATAAGGAGTTAATGTAAAGAGGAAATCACATTCAAATTCCTAAGAGTTCTGTTTTCTGTTGTGACAAAGCACACTTCATCCTTCTGGTGGCGTTTGAAATATGACATATTTAGCAGTATTTCTTCTAAAACAGCTGTTTGCAAAATGTATCAGGGATTGATGATGTATCTGAGAAATTGCATTGCCAGATTTTGCTACTTTACACAATCATTTACTTTGAGGTAGAGCAGACAAATTAGAGAAACAGACCAGACTAAACTGGATCTAGAAAGTGGCTAAGACTGCCAGAATAAACTAGATCCAAACTAAAACATCTCCCTTCGGGCGCCCTCTGAAGCCACTCCCCCAAAATGCATGACTCTGTCACTAGCTTCAGCAGCAGGTGTGTCTAAGCTTGGGGAAGACTCAGGTCATGCATCAAAGTTTCAATACAAATGACTAAAGTGTGCCCATCCGAGCATTAAGATAACAATGGTGTTTTACTGCCGACCAAAGTGGCAACAGATTCCTCTTGGGGCGTTCCAACAGAGTTTCAAGTTTTCCAAGTTTCAACTTTATTGTCACATGCTAGATAATAATGTACATCATTACCAGCAGTGACATTCTTGTTACTCCGGTGGGTCAACTTTGCTATATAATATAAAATGAAATGAGAAAAAAGAGACAATATAAACAGAAAAAAAAGAATAAAAATAGACTATGCAGAATAAAAATAAACTATGCAAACAACAATAAATAAATGGCAGAGTAGATGGATGCTTTCTAAATGAAATGAAATTAAATGAAATAAGGTGCAGAGACATAGCAGCTAGTATGACATGTCTGATAGTCATGTTACTGCAGGGGTCAAATACGTTTGGAATACCGCAGCCAGGAGATATAATGAATAGACAAATGATTTCAAATATTTATTCTCAAAATGGAAAATGAATTACTTTCAGGGGCGGACATAATTATGTTGCCATCAATTAAATGTTGAATGGTGGAATCTTCGGAAAATGTATATAATTGCTATCGATAGATGATGTAATGATGTAATGGAATAGGTAATTTAAAATTATGCATTATGTAACAGGTTAAAGCTCATCCTTTACTGTGTACATTTACATTTACATTAAGGGCATTTAGCAGACACTTTTATCCAAAGCGACTTACAAGGAGTACATTTGTCATAAGGTGAAACATTTAATTGCTGCTAATAAAGTATGAAAGTCACCAGATCACGTTTCAAGCATTTCAATTGCTAGATTAACCATTGCTAGTAATACAACATCTCTGCCTAAGTGCCAAATTACAAAGAGCGATCAAAGTGCCAAATTACAAAGAGCAATTAAAGTGCCAAGACGTACAACAAATAAGAGCATGGGGGTAGGGTTATGCAGGGTTCAGGTGAACTCTGAACAAGTGGGTCTTGAGTCTCTTCCACCTGTGTACACACAGGTGGTTCATAACCATATGATAATGTCACAGCTAGCTATCATATCATGTGTGCACAAAGAGACAATTTTCCTGTTGGAGTGTCACAAGAAATGGACCCCATCCCATGATCCCACCCCTAAATGAACCCATGCTGCACCCCTAGTCTCACATTAAGACAGGCGGTACCACTGTAGATCCTGTTGCCCAGGTTCTCGGTCATCAGCCGGCCAGTCTGTGCGTGTGTGTGTGTGTGTGTGTTTGTGTGCGCTCACACCTTGCTGCTTTTTTAAGGATGCCCCTCAGAGACATACGTGTGCACGTACACGTGCAGCATGTACGTGCACATGTTAGTGACGGCCAAGTAGCCCCCGGCCTGTTTGGTCTGCTCTGTCTCCCAGGAGCTGCTGGGTCTGCTCTGTCTCCCAGGAGCTGCTGGGTCTGCTCTGTCTCCCAGGAGCTGCTGGGTCTGCTCTGTCTCCAGGAGCTGCTGGGTCTGCTCTGTCTCCCAGGAGCTGGTGGGTCTGCTCTGTCTCCCAGGAGCTGCTGGGTCTGCTCTGTCTCCAGGAGCTGCTGGGTCTGCTCTGTCTCCCAGGAGCTGGTGGGTCTGCTCTGTCTCCCAGGAGCTGCTGGGTCTCTGTCTCCCAGGAGCTGGTGGCTCTGCTCTGTCTGCAGGCAGGAGCTGGTGGGTCTGCTCTATCTCCAGGGAGGAGCTGCTGGGTCTGCTCTGTCTCCCAGGAGCTGCTGGGTCTCTGTCTCCAGGAGCTGCTGGGTCTGCTCTGTCTCAAGGAGCTGTAGAGTCTGCTCTTTTTCCAGGAGCTGTGGGGTCTGCTCTGTCTGATGATAGCCAGCATCCTTGTCCCCGTATCTTCCTTTGTCTTTCCCAGTGAAGCAGTGTGAGGGCTGGGAGGTGAAATAGATCACATTACAGACGCTGAAGCGCCTTCGATGCTGTGATGAATATGCATGCAATTTTGTTAATTAAGTTAATTATTCGTAAGAAGTTCCATTTGTCTTGCCCTAACAATTTCTCCAGCAATAGCTTTTAGCCTATTTCAGTCGTTAGTCATTATGCCATTCTATATAAAAAAACAGAGGTTCCTTTTAAAAATAAAAAAGAATAGATATAAATTGTAGATGTCACGTGTGTGATAGTTGTAATGGTGGGGGCATTTCTTTAATGCAGAGTGATGCCACAAAAGGCCTAGCAGCATCACTCTGGCATATTCATAGTCAGAGGGTGTAATATATATATGAGATGTTTGTGTGCGTGTGTGTGTGTGTGTGTGTGTGTACAACACACACACAAAACGGTCATCTCCAGGACATCTCCGTCCTGCTGATCCACGGACTGTAGATCCTTATCAGTAAAACATTGCCATCTACTGGAATTCAATGAAATGACACAGCCAAATTCAATTTGGAAAGGTAAGCAAGATAAATGAAGATAAAACTCACATATTGCCATGCTGCACTAGGCCTGAGCACTCATACGTACAAGAATAATGTAGGCTATTATTGAGTCATAGAAACAACATTTCAACACACCCAAAAAAAACTAATCTGACAATGGCGGTAAAGTTATATAATGTACTTGAAATGTGTCGTTTAGAATCTTTCATCTTTCTTTGGCCTGCGTGTTGCTGTCTCACACCAAAAACTACGTTCCTGAACTTACACACCCATAAGGAGCATACTAACGCTACATGTTCTTCATCCATTGCCCTTTATATTCGTAATTAGTAAGTAAATGGTAAACGGTGAATGTTTTTACGATGGCGCCCCCACCTGGCCAAGTACCGGAACACGATGCGCTCAGCGCCAGAGCTCCTTGTCTTGTACTGGCTGAGCACACCGTGACCCTCCACCTGGCGGTGCAAACACCTGTTGACACGCTCTAGCTGACAGGTCAAGGCCCGTGGCTCAGTTCTGGTCCAACACACAAGCCGTACGCCTGAGTCCGCCTAAAGGACACCATACGCTGTGGCCTCGGGAGGGGGGGGGGGGGGGGGGGCGGTCTGCGGCTCATCAGACCCACCTGGACCGCGTCGTTAGCCGAGACAAATCAACCTCCTGCAGTGGGAGTCAAAGGGTCTTTGTCTGGAGATGGTGAGCATGTGAAGAACTGATCATGAAAAGAAGGGTCTTTGACTGGAGAACGTGGGCATGTTAAAAACTGTTTATTGAAAGAAGGGTCTGTCTGGAGGAGGTGAGCATGTTAAAAACTTTTATTGCTTCTTAGAATGTTACACAGGTTGCTAGATGGACGTTGGCCGTGGTGGGATGCATGGCGGGGGACCGGGCCACTGGCCGGGAGACGCCGGCCACTGGCCACTGATGCGGCCACTGGCCGTCTGCGGCAGCATCTTCAGAACCCGTGGACTTTCAGCTGCTCCTCGCGCACAATTCCTATCTGGAAAAGAAGGTGGTTTCAACTTTCTGGGTGCAACAGGACACACATAGCCGCCACCACTGAAGTGGAGATAAACGCGCCAAGACAGAACAAACTCTGTTGGACCAACACATGCCAAACACTGCATGACACATGGAAAGAAAGTCACATGACCTCCATCAGGAACTGGCAGATGTTCTTCCGCTGGTCTCCCTGGAGCTGAATGACCTCGCCGTACTCTGGGTGCTCGATCACTGTGCCATTGCAGGCAAACTTCTGCTCAACACAGGAAGACGAATGCATGTTAGAGCGCACTTTACACATTTTTCAACCTGGACCGTATTCTCAGATTATTTTTGGTCTATTGTGCAGAACCATTTTGAGATCGGTCCAGCATTAACGCTGTGGCCTTAACTCGAAAAATGGGCAGGTAATATAATCACCCGTGACATAAGAACCAGTCCACCATAGCACACTTAGAACCAGTCCACCCGAACACACTTCCCCTGCTATGATACCAGAATGACCATTACCTTCTTGAAGGCCTTCACCAGCTTCTTCTTGTCGTAGTCGCGGGCGATGCCTTGCACGGTGGTCAGGGTCTTGCGACCGTTCCGCTGCTGGATCCGTATGTGGATCTTGTCCTCGGTCCCTGAGGGGACTAAATCGTCCCCCTTGGTTGCATCAGCAAAGGGATCTGTTGAGAAGACAGATGAGACAGAAGCTTCAGGTTTAACCAGAGATAATGAGACAGCAGCTGATAAAATGCAGATAAAATGAAAAAATCATAAATAATAAGATAACAGCCTGAAGTTAAAATGATGAGATAGCAGCTTTAAAGTGGTAAATAATGAGATAACAGTTTTGAGATAGCAGGTTTAACATTCTGAATGAGATAGCAGCTTAAGGTTTAAAATGAGAAATGACACGGCAGCTTTAACTTTATGGGTTTAATAAACCATTCCTCATCAGAGACCAAGTGAGCCCGGGTTCCACTCGATGTGTGTGTACATCCAGCAGATAACTTAAACATCTGGCAGCTGATAGGATTCTGAAAATGAAACCACACACTGAAGCTAACACTAAAGCCAGCACTGACCACCATCCGTCACCAAAAGTAGAAATGAAGACTGTTACAGTTGAACTAATAAAACATTATCCATCCTGATGTAGCACTTGAAGCAGTTAGCTTACTTCATGATTCTTATGTACTCGCATTATTCCTGCACTTGCCGTAAGTAGCTTTGGACAAAAGCGTCAGCTGTATAAATGTAATTCAAAGTAATGCAAAGTATAATTGTAATGTATTGCGAATGCCTGGAATGTTTGGGCTCAGGCTGGCAGGGCTAGCTGTGCTAGTTAGCGAAGAGACAATACGCTGGTACGAGCAATGCTAGCCAAAGTACATTCTAGTGCTAGAATGCTAGGAACCGAAATAGCGCTATGCTAGGCGCTGAGCGTACACGCTAGTGCTCGAATGCTATGAACCTGAAGTAGCGCTATGCTAGACACTGAGCGTACACGCTAGTGCTCGAATGCTATGAACCTGAAGTAGCGCTATGCTAGGACCTAGGTTCTAGGCCTAGGTGTTGGTCGATGAGCGTATATGCTAGTGCTTAGAAGCTAAGGTCCGGAAGTAGCGAACATGCTACTTCAGTTGGAACAATGTTATCCACATAATGTACATTTAACTTACCATAGTATGTGAGATTCTGGATATCGGACATACGATGTTAGGACGTTGACGTTATGGAGATGAAATAGCTCGGCGGGTTGAGCCGTATTAAGTGGAGTGACTCGGAGAGGCAAAGAGAGAAGTACAGCAAGTCTCTGCCAGGCGATCTCTGCAGGACTTCCGGTCCTTTACCGTTCAAAATAAAAGACACGGAAACCAAAGAACACTGCTTTTGTATTTTCTATTTATTAAAGTATTGGTGAAATTTTGTTATGTCTCCATTTGTTAGATCTCTTTGTTATATCTCTATTTTGTTATATCTTCAAATAATCATCGTCCCCAGTTCATCAGGCTTCACTTATCCCAACAAGCAGTGCCACCAAAAAGGCCAAATTTCCCAAAAAAAACACTGCCAGCAGAATAATCGGGATGGGCTCCTACAGAGGACAAGGTGATAGAGTGAGTTATGGATTTACATTGACTGTTATCCACCCATTTATTTGAGATTTTTACAAAGGTAATATAAAAGCGGCTTACTGTTTTTGGTTCATCAATTCCCCAAGCTAATTAAGAAAAAGGAGAGGAAAAAATCAGATTACAACGCATGATAGCAAGTAGACCAGCAAGAGATCCCATACGGAGGTCTGTGTGACCAACGCCTGGGGGTCACATGGTAGTCCTCATGTGACAGATGTAGATAACTACGCAACATGGTCAGAATGTGTTAAGGAAAACGAATATGCCTATTGGTAAAACACCCACACTGAACATCAAGAGAAATATATGTAGGCCTACAATAACAACAATAACCTACAATAACACACAGTGCATTCTATAGCTTGATAAAATATAACATAAAATGTGGTTATGAACTGTAATTTACATCCACTTTAGAGTACATCTATGAGTTTGACCTGGGCCATGGGGCGCAGGGCTGATATTACTCCCCCTGGACAAATATAGATACTGCATAAATAAATAAAGGGTAAAGGTGGCATTTAGCAGACACTTTTGTCCAAAGCGACTTACAGTCAGTACATTTGTGGGGTTCGACATGTGGAAAGTTGGAGGAGGGTATCAATGGGATCGAACCGCCGACCCTATGGTTAGTGGAAGACCCGCTCTACCCACTGAGCTACTGCCGCCACAAATGTGCTTATATATATCGCTTCATCTTTCAAAAAGGCTTCTTCCTCGATAAATGCAGTGCAGTGCAGTTCAATGAGTTCAGTGAGTTCAGTGCAGTGCAGTGAGTTCAGAGGCCTACACACGGAAGAAGAGCAGGAAGATATCTGCCCAGGGGCCGGGGGCCTGGCCACCTGCTTCTGCACATACACACACACACACACACACACACACACACACACACAGGCACACGCACAGGCTTTCCTGAAGAAGCATGCAGATAAGCAGCTGCAGGGTTACCTTGGCGCTGACAGCGAGTGTACAGCTCAAAGGACAGGTAGAAGATAGCCTCCCAGCCAACAAATCCTCCCATCACTTTGACCAGCGCTTGGTCCTCAGAGTGGTCCAACAGCCGCAGGCCAGTGAAGATGGCGGCCACTGGTCATGGATACACAGAGTTGTTGTACACATGACATTTGGCCAAAATATAGCCTAGAGAGAACTATTCAAATGAAACACGGTGTGTTTATTTGATGAGATGAAAACAGTTCAAATTAAGAGTCTTACCTGCCAGGACTTTTGTTACGAGTGCATTCAGCATGTGGCCCCAGTTAAAGACATAGCGGCTGGGGAAGAGATGGAGGCCCAGACTATTAGCAGCAGCCCACCAAGTCTCTCTCTTTTACTTCCACACTTTACGTCACTCTTTCTAGTCAACCAATAGAAACCGTCATAGCAACCCACAGCCGTACTGACACCCAGAGCTCCCGCGCCCCCCTTCACAGCCCATGAACACACACAGCAACAGGTGGTCTACGTACAGCTTGTGATCTGGTCCGCATCGGAACAGCGCTCCTAGAGGCTGGATGAACGCAAGGATCGTCACCAGGCATCCTAAAACAGGATGCGCTCCCTGTTCGAAACCATAGCACAAAGCATTACTGAGGGCTGCTGTGCATTCGATGTATTGCCCCTAGAAGACACTCGATTCAACATGTCTACTCACTCCTGTCCAGCCTCTGACGAAGCAGAAAATGACGATAAAGGCTATGCCTGTAGCTACCACAGTTAAGCTCATCAGAGAGACGTGGGCCTGGAGTCAAACCAAACATTCAAATGTGAAGTTAGTACATGTAGAAATGTAAACATACTTGAGCGTTTGCACTTGAATACAGTATCACATGCAAAAAAGATGTGTCGTCACGGTAGACATCTTAATGTACAGGACAATATAGAGGTTATTGTCCTCACAATATAGAGGTTATTGTGATTGGAAGGCATTGGCTGCCTTCCACTCACCAGGGTCAAGCATCATCAACATTCATAACATGGTAAACAGTGAGTCATAACTCTGAGCCCGCTGGGAAGTGGTTTTAGCATAAACATGGAACAGGCTGTCATCAATCACACTTTACTTAATTAAGCCCTTGACAAACAGCTGAGGGTCTGTCAAAATTTGAGCATGCCTACAGCGTGTATGATCACACAGAGCAACAAACCACGTGGAATTTGTACTCATTCCATTGAAAGGAAGTTCTGACCAAAAAGTTCTCACCAGAAACCAGACCGCTTTGCCGGCGGGGCTGTGAGCTTTGGCCAAACCTTTGAAGTACCTGGCAACCATCATGCCCAGAGTGGCTGTGGTCATCCACGCAATCAACATGAGGGCACCTGAATCACAAAACACAGGTTGAACGCTGACTTTGTTGTTTACCTCACAGAAGACATTCACTGTGTCTGTCCTCTTTGGAACTAACCATGTGCTTTGACGCTCTGAGGCTTCCCAGCTTCGCCGATCAACTGAGGGTAGACAATGTTCACCTTCTCCGTGCTGCTGAACTGGCCCGTGTGGAAGTTGATTACTCCTGTTTAGGAAAAGCAAAGCGCAGCTCTTTTGAAATTTTGAGTTAAATCATCGGGTTAATTCAAATGTGTTTCTTTCATGTTGTAGACCACAGCAAATATATCGAGGGGGGAGGCTCATAGTCACCATTAGTCGTGGGTCCGTAGGCATACAGAAGGTAGTAAGGTGCATCAAAACCAGTGGAGCGCTGTTGAGTAGAGATGGGATTCCTGGAGTTGAAGGAGCAGCTGATGACTCCATCCTGAAGAGATCCCGTCACGTTGGAGACGTTTCCCTGATGGAGCAAGGAATCCCACAGACAGGAGTAGAACCAGTCACACAGGGGTTGGGTCTGGATGCTCCATAGTACAGTACAGCTGTCTCTATTGCCTCATCCCTGCCTCTCGTCCATCTAATCTTGGTTGATTGTCTGCCGAGGGACAAGCCCTTTGGAACGGAAGCTCTGATAAAGAGCAGCAGCAATCAGCTCCCGTCTTCTGCTTTATGGCTCTGACCAGCAGCAGGAACCTCGACAGCATTCAATCATTTACATTCTGATGATCCTTTGAATATGAGAAGTGAAGGAGACACTGGGTCCTGTAGAGTTGTTGCCTTTAGTAACAAGACCTTTTGTAAAATACAACCATTTCAAGAGAGACATTCCAACCTCATGCAGAAGATGCAGACAGGAGTAAGTGAAAATGGCCTGTACCAGGGGAAGTGAAATGGGTCTCCGTCTTCCTGTTGAATACGCATGTTGTACTTGGACCAAGCCACTTGTGTCCAGGGCACAAATGTAGATGTCATCATTGCCCTTAACAGAAAAACATGAACAGCGAATCAGGAAACAGCAAAGGTTGAAACCGAAGTGATTCTGAGGAAAATTGTTTAGCACAAATTGATTTGCCTTACTCTGGCACATTACCATCATTTGGTCATCGGAAAATCCAAAAGAAAGGTATCCTGGGGAGGCTCCCTTCATCTCAAACCGGGCCACAGAACCAGGCGGAGTGCCCACTGAGCCCGACATGAAATAACAAGCCCGGTCCACAGCCGGGTTGCAGTTGAGTGGCGAGCTGAAGCAGACCTTGGTGAGGCCACACTCAGCACTGGTGATGTTGACCGGCTGGAGAACAGGTTCACGTTCACAGTGGAGATGCAGCAGTCATGGATATTGCAGGGTTTATAATTGATCATGATAAATGAGTGATCATGGCACAGATCTCATGCACTGTAGTGACTCTGACCTGTACTGACTCTGAACTGTATTGACTCTGACTTAACTATTGACTTGAATATATTGGTATTGTTAGAACGAATAGTACAAACATTAGTAAAATGAGGAAGTTACATTTGTAGTTTGTTAGGAATGCCAACGCCATCCATGACCTATCAGGGCCTTCCCTGGCTGGGTCACGGAATCCATCAATCCATCAATTCAACAATTCTCAACGGTGGAGAAATGGAGGGAGGAAGGATTGTATCGGGTTGTTCATTTTCAAGTCTTGCTCTCTTATGTACTCTTCTGCTCTCTCTCTCATTTCTTACCTGCAGCACCTTATGAAAAAGAGGATTTCTAGAACAGGCAGGGAGCAACACACAGCAGCAAGCAGGGGAATCGTTCAGAGGATGACCGTACGCACCATGGCAGTAGTGGAGGGGCCAGAGGAGGGTCCAATGGGAGTGGCCGTGGCGTTGGGGGGGACCCCACTGTAGCTCAACACAGGGCTCGTCACGTTCACCCAATACGTGGCGTAGTCCTGCAAAAAGGTTGCACTACAGACAGAGGAAAACATTCAACACAAAAAGGTAAATTAGCAGACGCTTTTGTCCAAAGTGACTTACAGTCAGCGCATGTGTGGGGTTCGACACGTGGAGGCGGGGGATCAAGGGGATCGAACCGCCGACCCTACGGTTCGTGGACGACCTGCTCTGTCCACCCGCTCTACACACTGAGCTACTGCCGCCCCAACCCAAGTGGTTTGATTTCTCACTATCAGAGTTTCAAGATTAGGTTCTCCAATGTTATGTTATACTGGTTTTCCACTATTTACGTTTGACGTCAGATCTTATCTTTGTATTTTGCCACCATTGGTGGGCACAGACCAAATGGATATGGACAGCATGATTCCTTGGTGGAAACTTGAAAAAAAAATTGAAGGCACATTTAAGCCAATCAGCAACAGATGAACCAAGAGAAGCTAAGGAACCACCTGTGTCTGTTGCTGCATAGCTTTACTGTTCTGAGTGATCAGTCATTTAACTGAATCAAGGGATGGTGTGGATGTTGCAATGAACACTATGGGCAGTATTTTAACAGCATAGGATGCAACAGAAAGTACAAACACCAAAACTAGAAATATAAATAGTACTGGAATTGGATGGGCTTGGGGTCCTGCGACACAGCCGCTGTCCATGTTGCCACGATGACCGTCTTCTCCACCGGTGAGTTATGAGACACTGCAGAGTTCTGAAAAGGCATTGACAGGTAGACAGACAGTCACTAGCTTTTCTAACAGGATTGTTGAGTTTGTGTTATGTTATATCCCTGTTCATGGGTTCTTTGTCAGCCAGGAACTTACTTCCTGGCTTTAAAATTGTGCATAAATACACAATTTTAAAACATTGGATGATGATTTGGGGATGATCAAAAATCACACAATTTTATATAGTATAATGGAATGATATGAGTAAAGTGAGTGAGTAAAGAGTAATTCTTCTTCTTATGACGATGATGCAGGTCTTCTATATGATTCTATTCTTGCACTTTAACATACATCCTTGTACAAGTTATTGCATTGAAATGAAGGGAATACTGTTTAAGTCAATGCTCCATTTTATAGAATGAAGATGCTGACGTCTCTTGAGCCAAATAAAAGCCATCCGTGTGGGCCTGACTCACCGCTACGCCGTTGCAGGTGAGAAGCCGGGCGGGGCCTTCTGCGACCACGAAGGATCCCAGGGGGACTTCACTCCCGACCTCTCTGGCTTGTAGCATGAAGCCCTTGAATGTAGTCGGATTTGTGCTCTGCAGCCGGACTAAAACAACAACAACAATATGAAGGCTCACACAGCGTATGTTGAAGTCCAATGTTAAAGTCACTAATGTGCGCTTACCTGTAATTTGGTCTCCATGTTGATAGGTGTTCGTGTCGCTGGTCACGCCATAGGAAGAGGGACCGGTTTGGGGAGTCTCACGGTGACCAGGTACCATAGAGTCACAAACTGCAGACACCGAACCCGAGCTGTAGCACCGAGCCGCCGGGAGAAGACCCACCAGGAAGCCAACGCACACAATCAGAGGAACCGTACGGGCCATTTCTTTAAACTCTCCAATCTGTTAGTCTGCGCGTAAAGACGGACACCGGCTCCGGTCTGCAACGCAGGATGCGTCGGGGCGCAGGGCGGTGGGAGTGACCACAGTCCTCCAAGGCATGCAGGAGTTGTTTAAGACGTTGCCAGCAAATAAGATAGTCACACCGCTTGGAGTGGGGAGGACAGGTTTAAAGGGGGCGAGGTACATGTTTAGCAATAAGGCAGTGAGAGAAACGAAACGATTTTACTCTGGAGAAACTGAGAAACTCCAACAACAGTTTTCAAACGACCTCAACGAGTTATTATGCTGTCGATTTGAACGACATTGGGAAAGTCCTGAAGCCGTCCCCCCACCTCCACCTCAGTTTCAAGTTTCACGTTTATTGTAACATATTAGATAACGCACGTCATTACCAGCAGTGACATTCTTGTTGCTCGGTGAACTCAACTTTTCATTATGAAGATAAAAATAAAACAAATCAAATAAGTGGCAGAGTACAATAATAAGCGGGTGAGGTAGATACGTGAGTAATGACTAATGGATAGTGGATAAGTACAAGTAAGTATGTAAAAGTAAGTAAATAAAAGTAAAGTAAGCAAAAAAGTACACTCCACTTTAGAGCACGGTGCTGATCAGCTGTCTCCGGTGTTTGCAGACATCTTTAACACCTCACTGGAGACACGCCACATACCAGCCTGCTTTAAAACCTCCACCATTTTCTCCATCTCGACCGTCCCCCCCCCAAAAAAAGGACCGCAGGACTCAACGACGACACACCCGTCGCCCGACCTCTGTGCTTATGAAGCCTTTTGAGTGCCTTGTCCTGCCCCACCTCAAAGCCACCGACTCACTCCTGAACCCCCCGCAGTTCGCCTACAGAGCCAACAGGTCTGGAGATGATGCCGTCAACATGGCATGTCATTTCATCCTCCAGCACCTACGCCAGGATCCCGTTTGTGCTCTTACACCAACAGCTGCACCTCCAGTCACCAGTCCGTCCAGCTCCTGAAGTTGGCGGGCGACACCACCCTCATTGGACTCATCTCCAGCGGGGACGAATCTGCCTCCAAGTGGGAGACTGACCATCTGGTGACCTGATGTGGCCACCACCACCCGGAGCTCAACGCGCTCAAGACAGTGGAGATGGTTGTGGATTTTAGGAAGAACACAGCTGTGTGGAAATGTTCTGTGGAGCAGGCTTAGGAATAATACCTCGTATCGAGTCCAGACATTATTTCTAGATGTTGACCACAGGATCTTCGGTAAGTGTGATTGGTAAGACTAACACTTCTCAGACTCATGTCCGTTGTTGACGCCTTCGCTCCAGTGTGACCTCTGGAGCTCATCAGCCGTCTGCTGACCACTCTGCTGACCTCCACAAGGCCCTCTCAACACGCTGAAGCTTTGTCTTTGGTTAGAATCCTTCAGCTGCCCCTCCTTTTACACAACCTTCCTCCTGGCCGCAGGGCCGGCCCAGAACAACCAGGGACCTGGAACCAGTGAGGGTCTCATAATCCAACCAGGAGGAAAACGTGTTGCCTTTGTTCTTTATTATATTGACTTTAGTAACGAAAATAATAAGAATCATCCAGAGTAGGCCAAACATGTAGACCTACTCCCTTAAAGTGATGGTTCTGAGTAAAATTCACCCTGAGGTAATTTCCACCAATAATCCATCCAAATACCCCCTCAGATGCATTTTTAGCGACGGTCAATATTTATCAAGTTTAGGGGTATCAGCCGAATGGCTTAGTATTGGAGTGTCCGGTACAATGTGTATATCCCGTAAATTACCCCACTTATAATGCATGGATTGTTACTCAACTTCTGTAGTAGTACATATATGGTCTGTACTCACAAAACGAGGCATTTTAAAGTTTGTAAGTACACCAGGAGTTTATTTAAAAGAGCACTTTTCTGATAGCTTCAACTCGCTGTTGCTAAGGCTACCGCTGCGTCGACGTCTCTTCCGTCTTTCCGGATAAGTTCGTAAAAGTCCTCTTCAAAACTCACAAGTGTAAGGAAAAATTTAGTGAATTCAACACTCCATCAAAATGTATTGACAACTGGAATAATTGAATACTTGAAATTAGATGGAGTGTTGAATTCACTAACTTTTTCCTTACATCAATTTAAACAGAGTATGTGGGCCTTCCGACAATGCATGGCTTGTGTCCGACGGGCCCTGGGACTTGGGCCCACCGGGGGTACGTTGACCGGGCCCCGCTGGATGCATTAGATGAGGCATGGATGGTGTACCCCTACATGACGATAGTTCTGCTGTTCTGAGAGTAACAATGTAGCCTCCTACATGGTGTGCCCACCCAGCGCCTGAAGGAGGGTGTGGAGGAAGAACACTCCATGTGACCTCAACCGTGGTGGAATAATGCATGTGTTCCTACTATCATTAACTAGTTATACTACTACTATCAGTGTTTCTTCTACATTCATTTCGGAGTGGCGACCCACCACTCCTAAATCATAGCCGCCACTGCTTCAAATTTATTTTCTGTTATTTTTTATTTTTTTATTTGTTGACGCAAATATACGGAACCCCTAAAGGGACATGGGGGAAAATAAAAAAACTTAAACGTTTCTCGTGAGCGCGAGAAAATATGTCGTGCGCACGAGATATACTTTCTCGTGCGCACGAAAGTATGGAGTTCGGTAAGGTTAGAAATATATTCACACAGATTCAAACTTCCTGGATCAACCAATGATGTACCGTCGGCTGTGAGACGAGTACACAGGGACCGTCTACAAAGTGCAAGGCACGAATTGTGATACTACAGAAATACTCAATAACTTCACTCTTATTCAGTGTATTGTCACCAACATCACTACATACATCAATTGTCTCCTGTTGGTTATACTACAACTCTTAGATTGAAAAAAAAAAATTTTTGCTTAATTTTGGGTCATTTTTATTGGGGAAAAAAATATTCAATAAATCCCCTCTTATTAAGTGTAGTGTCCCCAAAATCACTTCACATTGTTGAAGGGTCTGATGGATCACAGTTAGGAAACAACACAATGTACCAATGCATAACTGATTTGCTATGAGGTTGCACAGATTACAATATATAAGTGCTTAAGTGTTAGTATGCTGTACTGTATAGGAATGTACTTTGAGGCTTATATTTTTTTGTTTTTGATGGCCTCCCCCTTTTTGTTACTGTTTAATTTGTTAGGTAATCTCCACCACTACACTACACTACACTACACTATAACCAACAGGAGACAAATTATGTGTGTAGTGATGTTGGTGACACTACTCTGAATAAGAGTGAAGTTATTGAGTATGTTGTATATAGATACTGTAGTATCACTTTTCGTGCGTTGCACCTTTTAGACGGTCCCTGTCTTGACAGCCGGCGGTACATCATTGATTGATCCGGGAAGTTCGAATCTGTGAGTATATTTCTAACCTTATCGAACTCCATACTTTCTCGTGCGCACAACATATTTTCTCGTGCTCACAAGAAACGTTAAAGTTTTTTTTTATTTCCCCCCACGTTCCTTTAGGGGTTCCGTAAATGCAACTATAAAACCCTATTAATTAGATTTTAGTAAGTATCGCGAAAATAAATTGCCTACATACACACGTAGGCTACGTTCTTTCTTGCGTGCTGAGCCCCCTTCTCTTGCGTGCTGAGCCCCCTTCTCTTCACCCTGCTGACCCACGACTGCACTCCATCCTTCAACAACAACCTCTTCGTCAAGTTTGCGGACGACACGACTGTGGTGGGGCTCATCAACCACAACGATGAGTCAAACTACAGGGAAGAGGTGAGCCAGCTGGCCGTGTGGTGCAGGGACAACAATCTCTCTCTCAACGTGCAGAAGACGAAGGAGATTGTTGTCGACTTCCGTAGAGCCTCCGCCCAGCACCCCCCACTGACCATCGACGGTGCTGCTGTGGAGAGAGTGAGCAGCACCAAGTTCCTGGGGGTGCATCTCACTGAGGACCTCTCCTGGAACTGCAACACCACAACACTGAACGGCAAAGCTCAGCAGCGCCTCTACTTTCTACGCAAACTTCGGAGAGCGAGAGCACCTGCCCCCATCATGTGCTCCTTCTACCGGGGAACCACCGAGAGCATCCTGACCAGCTGCATCACTGTGTAGTACGGCGGCTGCACCGCATCCTGTAGGAAGACCCTGCAGCGCATAGTGAGAGCAGCTGAGAAGATCATCGGTGCTCCCCTCCCCTCCCTTCAGGACATCTACAATACACGCCTGGCCCGCAAAGCACTCAGCATTGCGGGTGACTCCACCCACCCCTCCCACTGCCTCTTCAACCTCCTGCCCTCTGGGAGGAGGATGAGGAGTCTCAAGGCAACGACCAGCAGACTGAAGGACAGCTTCATCCACCAGGCGGTCAGGATGCTGAACTCCCACTCAGCACTGACCCCCCTTCTTTCTCTGCCCTCTGCCCCCACAAACATTGGACACTGACACCAGCCCCCCCCCCCCCCACACACACACACACACCCCTGGACTTTAACCCCCTGGACTTTTAAGTCTCCCCCTGGACTTTAACCCCCCACCCATCCACCACCACACACCTGCTCACCACCATGCACAGCCCCACCTCCCCTACCACCTACCATCATGCACAGCCCCACCACCCGCCACCACCATGCACAGCCCCACCACCCCCCCTCCACCATGCCACCCCCACCACCCGCCACCACCATGCACAGCCCCACCACCCCCCTCCACCACGCACAGCCCCACCACCCCCCACCACCATGCACAGCCACTTTACACTTTGCACTTTAGTACTGTCCATAAATCTGTCCATATGTAAATCTGTTCTGTATATAAATCTGTTAAATAACTGTTCATAGTACTGTTTATACATTGTCACAACTGTTTATACTGTCCATACTGTTCACAATGTTCATTACGTCCATACTGTTTATTTATTATTATTACTATTACTGTCATTACCCCCATACTGCACCTCTTACCGTTTACTGTTTACTGTTTAATGTTTACAATTTGCACATCTTACTGTTTACTGTTTACTGTTTACCATTTACTGCTTCATTGCACATACTCGCGACCACTGTAGCATTTCTACTTTTATTTTTATTTTTATTCTTATTCTTTAGATTTTTGATACCTATATTTTTTATATATTTATATTTATATTGCATGCTGTCTTGCACCAGGGATTGAGGGAAACGGCATTTCGGTTCTTGTGTATGGCCTGTACATTCACGGAAACTGACAATAAAGTTTACTTGAATCTTGAATCTTGAATCTTCTTTTATATTCGCTTCACTTCATCGATGGTTCGCGCTTGTCTGTTATGATGGCTGCGGCTGCCGAAAAAAAAAAGTTTGCGGTCACCATTCAAAGTTATACGGGTTCAGGCACCGTAGCGATACATTAAAACAATGCATTGAAATATCTCGATACCGCTATAACGTGACACGAAGTTCTGGAAGACCTGTGCACAGATCAGCGGGCCACCTCTCGCAGCGTTTCCCTATGAGCCTTAGAGCTTAGAGCTCTTCTTCAAAAAACAAAGAGTAATTCACTGTTCTGAGGCGAGGCAGGGTGCAAACTGTGCCACTGATTCCAAGGCCCCGGAAAGAAATGATTATTTATTGTTTTTACTTTTATTTATTTAATTTCTATTGTTATTTATTAACATTATTTATTTATTTCTATTATTCATTTTTTTAATTTTTACATTCAGCCGTCCATTGAATAAATTTGTTGTAAAAGTAAAATCTGCAGTCAAATGTCATTTGTTTACACCGCCACGGCTTCCTGCCCCCGCTGCTGAAAAAAAACCTTGAGGAAACACTGTACTACTATCATTAACTAGTTATAAGTTATAATAACAGAATTATTGTTCTCCTCATCTGATGGCCTGCTTCACGCGCCTGGTTCCAGCCCCTGAACAGTGTTGTGCTAGTTACTGAAAAATAGTAACTAGTTACAGTTACTAGTTACTTTGTAAAAAAGTAACTCAGTTAGTAACTCAGTTACTTAAACCAAAAAGTAATGCGTTACTGAGAAAGTAACTTTTTAGTTACTGTAAAACGTTCTTCCAATGCTCTAAAGGTTGATTGATTGAGTTCCCCTCTAGCCGTCATTTCAGTTCTGTACTGATGCTGAATAATACAAAATAATACAACCGTTTCAATTCAGTTGCATCCACATCACTGAATCTAATCATCCAAGCAATATGATCTGTTGTGCACCAACACAAACACCAAAGTATTTTTCAATGTCTATTTATTTCAGTCAGGCCATAGGCTATAAACTGGCTAAACAAGGCTATTTTTCTTATTTGGTATTCAAAAACAAACTGCCAAAAAATAAAGTGTCTTAAAAGCAAATAGGCCAACAGACATTCTGATATAAATAACTGACAACAATATTCTGACGTCGACGTCGGCCGGCTGAGCGCCGCTGAGCCGCCGCCATGCGAGCTCCGCCTCCTCGGAGCGCCGCCTGTGTGTGTGTGTGTGTGTGTCTGTGTGTGTGTGTGTGTGCGTGTGTGTGTGCGTGTGTGTGTGTGTGCGTGTGTGTGTGCGTGTGTGTGCGTGCGTGTGCGTGTGAGTGGGTGTGTGCATGCCGCTTCTCGATGTGCTTCAGCAGATTGCTGTTGCTGTTTTTCGCCGTACAGAGGATTTTTGACCCGGGGCACGGTTTACATCTTACCGAAATGTTGTTTTCCCCTTTGCTCTCGAGTTGAAAAAAATTGAGTATTTCCAAGAGTAGAAACTGATCTCCCCCTTCTCGCTCCCCATCATGCCGTGCACTGACCTTTCCAGTCATCTTCGGGGTGCGTGTTTGATTGCGTGTGTGACGCTAGTGGCGACAGCTTTGTTTTTCAATTCAATTTAATTTAAATTTAAAAAACAAGTTACGTAACGCGTTACTGAAAAAAATAACGGCGTTACGTAACGGCGTTACTAATAACGCGTTACTACCCAACACTGCCCCTGAATCCTCAGCCACTTTTCTAAAGGTTGTCCAAACTCAGGAAATATATCAGACTGCAACTAAAACAATAATACCCCAAAATGTGCTAAATAAAAGATAGCATAAATAATGTTACATGTTTATGGCTTCAATATCTTTACATGTAGTAAGACAAGTAAAAGAAAAGGTGCAGATGGAGAGGAACATACAGACCACATGTTTTATTCAGTTATTGGTTTTGGCCACCATAAGGACTGTGATTCATTGTGACTGTAAGACACTGTTCACTATGCATCTACAACACAGCAACATGCAAATCCAAAGCGCCTTTTTGCATTGCTCCTGATTCTGCAGGTGATGTTTTGTTCAGAATGTTGGTCCTTTTCCGTCTCATTTATCCACTCCATCGTGGACAACGGAAGTCGATCCACTGGTGCATTTTGTTGGCCAATTCCATGTTTAGGAGGTGCCCACGGTGCTGGGTGGGAGCGCAGGACTGTGGCTTAACAACAGACTCTGCACTTTCACCCAAAACGTAGCATACTCCTGCACAAAGGTTGCACTACAGAAAGAGAGGAACACATTTAGGAAAAGTGATTAGATTGCTTCATATCAGGCTTCTAAGAGGACCTCTTCAGAGATTCTATGGCACCCAAGCATCCCCTCATGGCCAGAGTTAGCCCGGCACTCCTCTCCATGTGTGAAGCCTGTTTAACTGAGAGGCCAGTGACCTGGCCGCCCAGAGCCAGGTCTCCGTGACAGGTGACATGTTATATTGTATATTGGATTCTCACGCTTGTTTATTAAATGTAACGTTTGGTGTCAGATCTTCTCTTTGTATTTTGCCACCGTTGGTGGGCACAGACCAAATGGATCTGGAGACCACGATTCCCTGGGTGGAGTCGTGGTTTCCACTGCTTCTATTCTAGAGACATTTAGTCAAGGTTATTATTATTATCCATCCATCCATCCATTATCGTGACCGCTTATCCTCTACGAGGGTCGCGGGGGGGCTGGAGCCAATCCCAGCTGCAACGGGCGAGAGGCGGGGTACACCCTGGACAGGTCGCCAGCCTATCACAGGGCTAACATGCATAGACAAACAACCATTCACACTCACATACACACCTATGGTCAATTTAGAGACACCAATTAACCTAATCCCCAACCTGCATGGTTTTTGGTCTGTGGGAGGAAACCGGAGTACCCGGAGAGAACCCACGCAAGCACGGGGAGAACATGCAAACTCCACACAGAAAGGTCCCGGGTCCCAGGTGGATTCGAACCCGGAACCCTCTTGCTGTGAGGCGACAGTGCTAACCACTGCACCACCGTGCCGCCTATTATTATTATTATTATTATTATTATTATTATTATTATTATTATTATTATTATTATTATTATTATTATTATTATTATTATTATTATTATTATTATTATAAAGTATAGGAGCAAGATGCCATGCATTTACTTACTAGATTTACATAATAATGGATCTAGTCTGGCCACTGTAGAGTTACGCCTGAATCCCCTTCTAAGAGATGAATCCACACACATCATATAGTTTTCTTGGGGGGAAACAAAACAGGAAGCAAGGTGCAACTCCGCCCCTCTCAGTTTCTGGTTAGCCGCCCAGGCTCGGCTCCCCACAAGTTCTGCTACAGCATAGAATGACTGCAGGGACAGAGAATATGCAACCGTTGGAAAAGGGAGACGGTGTATCCAGAGACATCTCCAATTAACCGGGAGAGAATAAGATGTACTCTATGAATCCCAGGCCGGACACTGACTGCTCCTTCACCATCTCTACAAATCAGTTCTTCATTTCTTTCTATCTTTTTATAAACTTAAGGCAGATTTAATCCAATCAGCAACAGATGAACCAAGAGAGGCTAAGGAACCCCCTATGTCTGCTGCTGCATAGCTTTACTGTTCTGAGTGATCAGTCATTTCACTGAATCAAGGTATGTTGTGGATATTGCAATAAACACTAGGGGCAGTATTTTAACAGCATAGGATGCAACAGAAAGTACAAACACCAAAACTAGAAATATAAATAGTACTGGAATTGGATGGGCTTGGGGTCCTGCGACACAGCCGCTGTCCATATTGCCACGATCACCGTCTTCTCCACTGGTGAGTTATGAGACACTGCAGTGTTCTGAAAAGGCATTGACAGGCAGACAGTCACTAGCTTTTCTAGTAGGATTGACAGACGGACACACAGACAGACAGACAGAGAGACAGACAGACAGACAGGCAGACAGAAATGATCCCAGAGAGAAATTGCTTTAGTTACAACTACTCCAGTGTAATTGTAAGATGGTGATGGGGAAAATAAAAACAGTATAGACAGAGAGAAGTCAGTGAAATGGTCAAATATAAATATAAAATATTAAACTATGCAAAAAAAAAAAAATATATATATATATACATATATATACAGTATATGAATCTAGGCATGCATGTCTGTAACAGGATTGTTGACATTATGTTATGATATATCCCTGTTGATGGGATCTTTGTCAGCCTGTAGTGTCAAAATTACTTCCTGGCTTTAAAATTGTAAATACACAATTTTATATGTGTGGCATGATTAGTATAATATGACGATGATGCAGGTCTTGCATTTTAACATACATCCTTGTACAAGTTATTGCATTGGAATGAAGGGAATACTGTTTGAAGTCAACGCTCAATTTGATAGAATGAAGATGCTGACGTCTCTTGAGCCAAATAAAAGCCATCCGTGTGGGCCTGACTCACCGGTACGCCGTTGCAGGTGAGAAGCCGGGCGGGGCCTTCTGCGATCACGAAGGATCCCAGGGGGACTTCACTCCCGACCTCTCTGGCTTCTAGCATGAAGCCCTTGAATGTAGTCGAATTTGTGCTCTGCAGCCGGACTAAAACAAGAACAACATGAAGGCTCACACGCTTAAGTTCAAGTACAATGTAAAGCCACTAATGTGCGCTTACCTGTAATTTTGTCTCCTTGTTGGTACGTGGTTGCGTTGCTGGTCACGGTAAAGGGAGACGGGCCGTTTTGGGGAGTCGCACGGTGACCAGGTACCATAGAGTCACAAACTGCAGACACCGAACCCGAGCTGTAGCACCGAGCCGCCGGGAGAAGACCCACCAGGAAGCCAACGCACACCATCAGAGGAACCGTACGGGCCATTCTTTAAACTTAACAATCTGTAAGTCTGCGCGTAAAGACGGAGGTGCTGGGAGCGAGCTGTGCGCAGGTGTGGAAGAAAGCTGTGGAAACAGGGTGCCTTTGTAGTGGACCTGGTGGGAGGGTCCGTATAGCGCAAATAGAAGGTGACTGTAGATGATGATGATGATGATGATGATGATGATGATGATGATGATGTAGATGATAAGTAGCTAGAAAATGGAATTCCACTTGTGCATTATAGGAATGCCCGAAATCATGGAGATACATTCAGCAGAGGCTGCCTGGACAGCCTGACAGCAATCAGCGGAGTCAAACCGAACAATTATTATTTATTATTTGCATTTTTAATCGCAAATATCTCTAAAAGTATATAGTTTACAAAAATGAAAAATACGTAGGCCTAGCACAGCCGGGTCGCAGGACGCACATGTGTTATTACAATACAGCAGGGGTGAAAGTAGTTTCTTTTTCTTGCCGGTACTATCATTACCATATTGATATAGTGCGCCGAAAAATACACTTAATTATTTATTATAGTATACTTATCAAGCATTCACTTCTCATTCATTTCTTGTTGTCAGTTTGGTTCTATGCTCTGTTCATTGTGCTAAACCCCCTCTCACAGTCTGCTTTTTTATTCGGGAGACTTTGCAACAAACGTCTGTCTGCTTAAACACACTTATAATTACTAGCTGCGCACATTGGCGCAAGATCTGCATGGTTAAGCCGTACGCGCGCTGTGTAGCTCGCTCGCTCGCTGCCTGTCCAGCGAAACACTGCACACATAAAAACAGAATATTCAAACGTCAACATATTTTTCTGTATATGTTGTTTTTATTTGGGGGACTTTGCAACAAACGTCTGTCTACTAAAACACTTTGGATGCCAGCTGCGCACGTTGGCGCAACATAGTTAATCAGCACGCGCGCTATCTCGGTCGTTGCACGGAAAGTTCAGACACAATTAGAGACAGTTCACAACCTCATATATGGAATGTATATTGGGGAAAACGTGTTGCTTCTGGTAATTTCACGTTAGCAGGTGTATGGTCATGCTGAAAGTCCAATTCTTTTCAGAGACTACGTTTGCACGACTTTGTTTCGCCTCGTCTCACATGAGAACCTCTGGGGCAGCATGGAGTCTCTAGGTGAGACGTTGTAGAAGGAGTCTCCAGTATTTGTCGAGAACATAGCCTAAGAATAACGACAGCTGAGCACTGCCTGCAGCACTCAGCTAATCGACAAACGGCCCACAAACTGGCCAGGTGGTTCACCCTGGGCTCTACGACTGACGGGTCCTGGAGGACCAGACCAGACCAGACCAGACCAGACACATGTTTGTCTTGCAACCGTCCCACAGGACAGCACAGCAACAAAGACAATCTGGCACCAGGTGAATAGTGAAGGGCTGATTTGTAGCCTCCACGAATTACCTGATGCGGTACGGCCGTGAAGGTAAATTAATGGAGTAGTGGAGGGGGCGTGACAGACAGACCGTGACAATAAAATAAAATTATAACAAATACAATTGCAAACAAGTTGTAAAGATAGGGCACTATATCATATGGTTGAAATAAGAAGTAAAAATATAATGGAAATAAATCAAGTGGAACCGATGTGAAATGCACTGTGTTCCAACCCCCCCCCCCCCCCCCCCCCCCTCCAGAGCGCTCATATTACAGAGCGACTAGCGGAGCGGAGAGAGAGAGGCACACAGCGACAAGGGGCTGCAAAAAATTGCTCCAATTGAGAGTTTGAGACCCTTGCTGTAGTGTAGAGGAACTATAAGGGTATGTTTATGCAAAATATATATCCACCAGACTAATTGACCAATTTTCCTTTTTGAGTTTCTTTGATTTACTTCGCTGTTAATAGTGGGAAAATTGACAAACATTTCTGTACAGAATGTGCTATTACATCTAACATAACATGTTGTTTCACTGAGCTAAGTGCATTGGTGTTGCCTACAAAATCACCTTAAAATAAAAAGCACCAGAAGGAAACCTGCATTTTCCCTTACCCTTTTCCTGATTTTACAGGATAAAAACATAAAAAGGATTGAAATATGAAATATTTGCACGTCAAGAAAGCAGGTAGATACAGCTGTAAAATTGTTGGGATTTTGAATATCGTAGATTTGAGGACGAAACACAATTTCCCTCAGGGATCAATAAAGTATGTCCGTCTGAAACGATCAAAGGCATTTGATCACAGCTGACAAGTCACGCGGAAACATTTTAAACTTGCTCAAAACTGCAGGAACACATGGATCGGCTCGGTGCGTCACATTTATTGAACGTCTGTATTGATGGTCTACACGGGAGAATGTTAGATTTGAGGATGAAAACGATAGGGTGGGGCTAAGGCAAGTTTTGGATGAAGCTAGACCCAAAACAGGTCTAGCTTCTCCACTGGTTATGTTCAGTGTTGGGCAGAAGCGTCGCTACTTGTAGCGACATTAGTAACTAACTACAATTCTCAGTATTGGCGGTAACGTCACTATTTCCTGAATCAAGTAACTTTTCATTAGCTTAACTCTTTTATTGATCAAGTAGCGTGGTAATGAGCTATTGTTTATATAGCTTAACACAGTGGAGCAGCAGTTTGTAGTCTAGAAAATAAATTATATTATCCACAACACAAGCACTCAAGATTGTTCGGAACGGAGGCACACACGCTGTCTGCACAGCCATCCAAAGTGTTCTGTTTACTGCCCTCGAATTCCATGTGACTTTGAACTCCAATCGGACCGTGAGCATGGGCAATAATGTTTACCTCATCTGCAGATGTCAGTAATGGGTTTAATCGTGCAGAGTCGTGAATTGAATGAAGAAAAGGATATCAAACTGAGGTTAATAGCAGGTGGACTTGAGATCTTTGTGACTGTGCGAAGTAGTGGGGAAAAAATGGCAGAAGGAGGAGACAGAGAAGAATGTATTCAAATGCCCTGGCCATACCTTGAGAAATATATGTCCTCGTGTGAGACCACGGATAAAAACTATGTCTTTCGGTGTCTACTTTGCAACCCTAAGAAGAAGCTTCTCTCCACATCTAAGACTTCAAGTACAAACTTAAGAACACATGTTCAGGTAAGGATGAGGACTGAATGCTAACTAATAGCTATAGCTAAGTTTCAATATAGGGTAATAGCATATGGGTCGGTGTACTTTTGCATTAATTGGATTTCCGATTTTGAAACTAAATCCACTATTGAGAAAAATATTCATTTTCTGTATGAAACAGAGATTTTTGGAAAAGCCTCAAAATTCTATTAATGTCATTTGCAATTGTCATTTTGGCTTAGGTAGGCTATGCTAGGCTAGATTTTGGCGTGTAGTGCTAAAGTGACCAAGCAGAATGGGCTTTATGTGCGCGCAAAGATGAAAATAAATATATATCAATTTTTTCCAGACATATTGTTTGATTCACAATGTATCTACTGCAGCGTGAGTCTGATGCCTGAGCCAAAGGGGAGGCATAATTAAATATAATATTAGCAGACATGTTATAACCTCATGGCCTTGTCCATTTTAAAAGCAAAATTGGTAGGCAACTCAACTTCTTTGGTGATCCATTGTTAGTTAGACAATGTATGCTTCTGGCTCCCCTAAAGAAAGAAACAAAATCACCCCAATTTTACATCTAGATTATTGAGGTAGACTTATGATATAGAAGTCATAAGGAAATATACAAAAATCTATTTTGATGGTTAAATTAAAGTGTAGCCTATAGAACAACCATTTTAGAGGCATGAGACATGAAGGAGAATGAAGTAAGGTTTCTTAATAAAAATCAACTTTAAATCTAGAATACAATACAACATTTACAGATATGTATAAACATTCCAGAAAATAACTAATATGACCTTGACATCATAGCAGAGGCCAATAAAGTTATAAAAATGACTGTAAATGTTGCTCTATTGTATTCAAAGTTGAATTGCGCAAGGAAAACATCACTACTTCATTTTTTTTTTCATTGGTCAAATATGGTTGTTAACTTGTCATACACTTTAAAATGGCTTGTTTCCCATTTAAACACATTTAAGCTTTAAAATTAAAGATTTTTCGACAAATGATGCAAAATTATATTTTATATACTTTATATAAATGAATGCAGAAGTATATTACACTGACCCAAATGCAGCAATGAATGAAATTGCTGACAACCATTAGCTGTAGCCACATTAATCAAAATTACATCTTTTTTTTTGTAGAGGATGCATCCAAACAAAATTGCCTCCTTGGACAAAGAACGGGAGCAGGCCAAAAAGAGGAGTGCAACACATGAGGAGGAACACCTTGACCCCCCCCCCCACACACACACACACACCAGGCAGTGTATCATTGTTTTTCAGTGGTGGAGCCCGTAACCCTATCGTATCGCAACAGGGATTTGACAAGTTGATCCTTAATTTCATAGTTCAGGGATTACATCCACTACACACTGTAGAGAGGCCAGAGTTTGTTGATTTATTTAAAGGAATTTTGCCCTATAGGCATTTGATTTCAAGGAGGACATTGGGAAGGATGCTTGACGATGAATATTCCTCAATGAAGAGAACGCTTATGGAGAAATTATCCACACTGAGCCGTATGCACCACAACAGATGCTTGGTCAGCAAACAATCAGAGCTTCCTTGGGGTGACTATCCATTGGATAGATGAGAAAAGCCTGAGCATCTACTCAGGTGTATTAGTGTGTCGGAGGATAGTGGGGCGTCACACGCATGATGTTTTGGCAGAGATGATAGATAAGGTGCACAGAGACTTCACCATCAAAGACAAAGTCACCATAACAACAACTGACAACGGTTCAAATTTTGTTAAGGCCTTCAGTGTCTTTGCAGAACTCCACATCGCAAGTCTAAGGGAAGAGGAGAATGAAGAAGGAGAAGAGGATGCCACTGTCTTCATAAACTTAACAGACATCCTAAACGAAGGAGATGGAGATGAAGATGTCAGTCTTCCACAGCATCAACGGTGTGCCTGCCACACCCTCAACCGTGTTGCAACAAAAGACATTGAGACGGCTGTTACCCAATCTGACCCCTTTAAAAAGGTGTCAAGATCAACGATAGGCTAATGTCAAGCCATTTGGACTAAACAACATAGGAACACTCAACCTTCAGACATCATTCAAGACAAGCTGGGGTGCCAGTTGCCAGTACCCATTTTAACACGCTGTAATTCATACCATGCCATGGAGCGCCTCAACACTTGTATCCTGACAAAACGTCAAGAATTTGACGAAACCTGTGAGAAACTGCAAGTCGTTCGTTTTAAAGCAGCAGAACTCACCTTTATAAAGGAGTATGTTCAGGTAAATATGTGATGTGTACTTATGTACGTATTATTTTGCTGCAATCCGTATCTACTGTATATGCATATTGTAGTGGCCTTTCAGATGATTGTAATAATAATACTAATACTTGTGGTGTGTTATGGTCCTCTGGGCGTTCCGTACCAGAGGCTGGTTAGGTGTATGTATGGTTTCCGGTAAAAGGCACTTCAGTAAATACGCCAGACGGCTAAAGACATGCTGTTGTCCGAGTCATCATTGAATGGTCTACAAATTACTACATGGTGTCAGAAGTGGTGACTCTTCAACGTTATGCTGCATTCCCAATGTACTCGCAACTAACATCAAGATAACTGCGCAGAGGAGATTATCACTTCGTATTCGTATTCGCAATGTCCAATACTGAAGGGGAACGCGCCAACTCCGCTGGAGCAAGCAACCCTGTGGCAGCTAGCAACGTTGGAGAGGTGTTTCGCTTAAGCCCGCCGGAAAAGTTTGACTGCCGAGATGTCCAAAACTGGCCCAAATGGATCCGACGATTCGAGAGGTACAGGGTCGTATCGGGGTTAGACAAAAGGGAAGAGACTTTTCAAGTGAATACGTTGATTAACTCAATGGGAGATGAATCCGAGGATATCCTAAATGCCTCAGAGCTAACGTCGGCAGATAAGCTGATCTACAAAAAAGTGAAAGAGTGCTTTGATGAACATTTTATTGGAGAACACAATATAATTTTTGAAAGGGCGAAGTTTAACATGCGCAAACAAGAACAGGGAGAAACGGCCGACAGCTTTATCACCGCGGTTCACAAGCAGGCGGATTACTGCAAATTCGGGGCTCTCAGAGATTAACTGATCCGCGATCGCATTGTTGTCGGCATAAGAGATGCCACGCTCTCCGAGAAATTGCAGATGGATGCAAAACTGACCCTGACTACCGCTGTAACCCGGGTCAGACAGAGTGAAACGGTGAAACAACAACAAGGTTTGCTGCGCGGCGCGAGTGGACCTGTATCCATTAAGGAGCCCAGTGAAGAGATGCATGCGCTTTCACTTGCACGCAAGACAGAGGGTAGTGCACAACAGAGACAAAAACCAAACAGGTACGCAACGTCATCTGCTTGTCATAAATGTGGGAGGGCTCCGTCACACAATTGGAAAGACTGCCCGGCCAAAGAGGCTGAATGCAGAAAATGTCACAAACGAGGACACTTTGCTGTTGTCTGCAAGTCTAAGCAGCCTGTACACGAGATGGCAGAGGAGGAGGGACTCTACCAGGACAGTCTGTACTTAGGGGAGGTGAAGTCAGACAGTACTGGCTGGTATTCAGATGTCAAACTAAACGGGGCAGTAGTTTCCTTTAAACTAGATACAGGGGCAGCAGTGACCGCCATTCCTACCAGACTGTATAGCTACAGAAGAGACGGCCCTCTACTGCACACCCCTAAAAAGCTGTATGGCCCAAATAATACCAGACTATCTGTGGTAGGTCAGATTCAAGGCAGCCTTGAAAGCAAGGGCAAAAAGTCCTCTCAGCCAGTGTTTGTCATTGATAACTTGGCTAGGCCACTACTGGGTTTACCGGCACTTACAGCACTACGCCTTGTGGAGCGAATGGAGAAAATTGACACACTGGTGGAGAGTGGGGACCCAGAGAGAAAATTCAAAAATAAATTCCCAAAGGTGTTTACAGGATTAGGGAGACTGGAAGGTGACTATCGTATCCGGCTGAGAGAAGATGCTGTCCCCTATGCCCTTACAACCCCTCGCCGGGTGCCAATACCCTTAACTGAAAAAGTCAAGGAGGAACTAAAAAGAATGGAGGAAATGGGGGTCATCTCCAGGATAGAGAAGCCGACTGAGTGGTGTGCGGGGATAGTGGTAGTCCCAAAACCCAATGGAAAAATTAGACTTTGTGTCGACCTCACCAAGCTCAATGAAAGTGTGTGCAGAGAAAGACATATCTTGCCCTCTGTGGACCATTCATTAGCACAGCTGAATGGTGCAACATTTTTCACAAAATTGGATGCACGGAGTGGCTTTTGGCAGATACCATTGGCACAAGAAAGTAGGGAACTGACAACATTCATTACTCCCTTTGGCCGTTTCTGTTTCAATGTGCTACCCTTTGGGATAAATTCGGGCCCAGAACATTTTCAAAGACGTATGTCCCAGCTCTTAGCCGGCCTTGAAGGTGTTATATGCCATGCAGATGATGTCCTCGTATCCGGAAATAATGAAGCAGAGCATGATGAGCGGCTCACAGCTGTCCTGACGCGACTCCAAGAGGCAGGACTAACACTCAATGAGAAATGCACCTTTGCACAGTCGGAAACTCTGTTTGTAGGACATAAAGTCATTGCAGCAGGCGTTGAACCAGACCCTGAGAAAATCAGAGCAATTACAGACATGCCTGTCCCAGAGAACGCAGCAGATGTTAGGCGCTTTTTGGGGATGGTGACATATGTTGCAAAATTCCTCCCTCACTTTGCAGATTCTACCAAACCACTCAGAGATCTGCTGGGAAAAGGCAATGAGTGGACCTGGAGTCATATGCAGCAGACGGCCTTTGACAAGCTCAAGTATGAGCTAGCATCACCAACAGTCTTGGCTCAATACAGACCACAGGCCAAGACAAAGGTGTCGGCGGATGCCTCGTCTTTTGGCCTTGGGGCAGTCTTAATGCAAAGAGAGGAAAATATGCAGTGGCGTCCAGTTGCCTACATTTCCCGAAGCCTCTCTGAAACAGAGCAACGGTATGCCCAGGTTGAAAAAGAGGCACTGGCCGTCACCTGGGCTTGTGAGAGGCTGAGTTCATACCTCATCGGATTACAGTTCACAATAGAAACAGACCATAAACCCCTCCTTGCACTCTTAGGCACAAAAGCACTGGATGACTTACCTCCCAGGATTCAGCGATTCCGGCTGCGATTGCTTAGGTTTATATATAACATCATACATGTACCTGGAAAGGCCCTCATCACAGCAGATACACTGTCCAGGGCCCCGATAAGACGCCCACTGACAGCAGAAGAAACACAGATGGAAGGGGAAGTACAGATTTTCATCAACGCAGTACGTGATAACTTACCTGCATCTCAGTCCAAACTTCAGCAGATAGCTGAACATCAGCGGCAGGACGCCATCTGCAGTCAGCTGATCCGCCAGTGCCAAAGAGGCTGGCCACGACAAGAGGAGCTGTCCCAGCAACTGAAGCCTTATTGGGAGCACCAAGGTGAGCTACACATGAATAGTGATCTTTTCATGAAAGGGCGACGTATTGTCATTCCAGAGACATTGCAAAATGAAATGCTTGCCCGACTGCACGAAGGACACATGGGGGTATCCAAATGCAAGCTGAGGGCTCAGCAATCTGTTTGGTGGTTAGGCCTAAGTGCCCAAATCACAAAACTTGTGTCCAATTGCGAGACATGTTTAAAGTACCAACAGCTACACCCAGAGCCGATGATACCCTCAGAGCTGCCTAAGCGGCCTTGGCAGAAAATTGGGGCAGATATGTTTTACTGGGAAAATGACTCTTACTTACTGGTAGTAGACTACTATTCAAGATACATTGAAATAATGAAGACATCTATAACTACATCAGCAGGGATTATTAATGGCCTGAAATCTATTTTTGCTAGACATGGAGTGCCTGAATTCCTGATAACAGATAATGGGCCCCAGTTTTCCTCTGGCTCTTTCTCCTCTTTTGCCACAGACTATGACTTCAGACATGTCACCAGCAGCCCATACTTCGCCCAGAGTAACGGGGAGGCAGAGAGGGCTGTAAAAACGATGAAAAGCCTCTTGAAGAAGAACACCGACCCATACAAGGCCCTGTTGGCATACCGGGTCACGCCGCTGAATCAAGGCCCTTCACCGGCGGAGCTCCTGATGGGCAGAAGGCTGCGCTCACCCTTGCCACTCTCACCCAGTCAACTCAAACCACGGTGGCCAAACCAAAAGAAATTTGCAGACAAGGACAAAGAGTTAAAACAGGCACAGGCACTGGCCTACAACAAAAGGCATAGAGCGGGGGTCAGGCCAGAGCTACAAGCAGGTCAGCGCGTCTGACAGCAGCGCCAGAATTGAGGGTGGGGGAGAATGTGGAAAGGGTTCATCCAAGGAGGGAGGTGAAGGCACCCGCATGGCTCAAAGATTATGTCCAGTAATGCAGAACAATTTAAACAGGTTTAAGTGTTGTTTTCGTATTCAGTATTTTCAGTGATCTTAAAGTGTCAGACAGACTAAATGCTTTTTAGTTAGGTAGTCCATGTTTTGTTTAAGATTTTATCACTACTTTGGGGAAGGGGAGATGTGGTGTGTTATGGTCCTCTGGGCGTTCCGTACCAGAGGCTGGTTAGGTGTATGTATGGTTTCCGGTAAAAGGCACTTCAGTAAATACGCCAGACGGCTAAAGACATGCTGTTGTCCGAGTCATCATTGAATGGTCTACAAATTACTACAATACTAACAGTACAAAAACTAATAACTGTAGTAATAACTAAGTTTTGTATGTTTCCTTGTGTTTTGTATGTGTATATTTTAGACTATGGCACCCCTGGCCAAGGCTCTTGATGTCCTGCAGTCTGAAAAAATGGCCTATGCTGGAGCTTTGGTGCCAACAAGTACCATTCTTGTGGACAAAATGGAACAATTGAAGCTTGACACTACTTTCCAGCACTGTAATGTCTTGGTGGATGCCATCATCCGTGGGGTGAAGAAGAGGTTTGAATATATTTATGAAGACACTAAGTTGCTCATTGCCTCTGCAACTCATCCCATGTTTAGGCTAACATGGTTAACGTACATCCCCAGAGCAAAGAAGGCAGAAGTTTTATCCAGCCTGAAGGCAGAGGTCAAAATTCGTCAAAGTCAGTCTGCTGATTGCATGCAGGAAGAAGGTGAGGATGACAGTGAAGACAAAGATGAGATAACTGGATACTTCCCATCACTCCCATCAACACAGCAGAATGAAGTGGACATTTACTTGCAGTCATCTGTGGCAAACTTTGTCAATGCATTTCAAAACCTGCCACTAATGAAGAAAATATTCCTTAAATATAATACAGGATTCCCTGCAAGTGCAGACTGTGAGCGTCTCTTTAGTGTGGGAAAATACATTTTCCAGCCCAAGAGAAACTGCCTTTTAGATGCCAACTTCGATAAACTGCTCTTGTATAGGGTAAACAAACACCTCTTATGAGATGACACACACACACACACACGCACACACATACATACTTACCTGAGCTAGCCTTGTGCACACACACACACACACACACACACACACACACACACACACACACACACAACACACTCACATGACCATACTGTCTTTGATTAGAAATTCTATATTTACAACTTTCAATGTTACACTACAGGTGAAATGTGGATGTTCAAAAATGTACTTTAATGCAAAAAAGTAGGGCTGTCAAACGATTAAATTTTTGTAGTTGATTAATCCCATAGTATTGTTGAGTTAACTCACGATTAATCGCATTTTTAAAATTCTATTTGAAATCCACTCCAATTGAAGTTAAATGAGATTATCAAATGTAATGACACATTGTCATTCATACCAAATGTACTTAATAAGTAAAAACTAGACCAATTGATCTCAAGGGGGTTTTATTGACTGGCTGTCACTTACTGCATTTGTAGCAGCACATCAAGCAGTCACTCACAATTATTGAATGTAAAGTGGAACAAAAAACTAAATAAATTTTGATATGGATGTTGACAGTCTGGGCAGAACTGAAAGTAGACCTTTCAAGTGGAACTAAAAACAAAACAATAATTCTGATATGGATATTGACATTCTGTGGGCAAAACAGAAAGTAGACCAAGAAGGACTCTGGTAGACCTTTCAAATTCACAGTGAGAACTCAGCGAACTCTGAACTCTGAGAGACTAAGTCTCACATTATTTTGAATTATACAGATTGGTATTTCTCTAAACTTTCTATTTAGTTGACCTAAGCCAGCTGCCTAAGACACACAAGTTTGGTCACATTTCTAGATGACAAGGCAGCTCGCTTTTTCTGAACAACATGACCTGAGAGGGAAAACAACCTTTCACAAGGTACAGATGTGACAGGTGTTGCCAAGTATTTCTTGGCAAAACATGCTAACTAGACACAAGCATGTTTGCACCACCATTCTAAGGGACACTCACCCGTGCAGAGGACTGGCTCGGCCCCATAGCGTGCTAGGCAGTTTTCAATGTCATCCTGCTCCTCCTCTGACTCAGAGTCAGAAGCAAATAAGACAGCTGCCATCTTGTTTGGTGGCTCAGATAAGGGATCTTCCACTGGTTGCTGTCCACGTATCTCCTCCGTCAGAATGCCAGCAGAATGTCAGAATGCCCACACCTCTGCTTTTTCAGATCTGTGTAGACATTTGAGGTCCTTAAACCTCGGGTCAAGGGTGATAGTGAGGAGAGTGTTGTTGATGCCGAAGAATAAGAAGTGCCAGGAACTCTATATAGTTTAAGTTGAAGTTGTTTATTGGTCTCGTGCGAGGAGAAGCAGAGGATTTCATCAAGCAAGAGATTTGTGCGTGAATCTTCCTCAGTTCCTTCTGCCTGCTCCCGGAAACACAGTGTATTATTTACAAGTCTCAAATCGGAACAGCATGACAGGAGCGTCCAATTCTGATTGGCTTATAATGTATAAAGATTACATGTTACTAAGCAGATTTGACATGACGTAGGTGTATTCTTCAATCACTTTATGTTATGTCTCCAAGTTCCAGAGAGTCAGACTTGAAGTCGCCAAGAGGAATACAATCTTCACTATGTCCTTCTTCAGAATGTCAGATTAACCTAACCGTACCATTGCTAGATAATATTTTTCTAACAAAGGGCAGTTGAAATCTTCAGCCATGTAAGGTTGGTTTTGTCTTTGCGGGTCGTCATGTCCGCACTGAAGGTTTGCTTGAACTTGACAATATATGCTGGATCATCTTCAAAAGTCTCCATCACCCGGGACAGATGGCATAATGCAGGCAACAAGACTGGATACAGGATACAAGCTTTTCAGGATACAGGATACAAACTTTTCACCTACAAGGAGTTCTGTAAAGTATCTGCAAAATTTAAACAATTGAAAATTGAATTGAGGGACTAATTCACGTCAAGCTGAAATATGAGATATGGTTAGGCAGCTAAGGCTGAACTAATGGGGTTCTAAGGCCTTGACTGTAACGTAGGCTCCATTAGGCCAGCTTTAGCAGTCTCTCCATACTCGGTCAACATTATGTCAAAATTAGGCTACTAGTTATTTTTCCTATGAACAGCACAAGCTGACCGTAGACAACAGGGCTATAGTTCATGGGTCAAGTTAGTATCACTAAACTTCTGCTATAAACACTCATACACAAGAGGCATTATATTAAGGCATTGGCTATTGCACAGAGGTGAGTGCACACTGGCTGCTCCAAGCAGAGAATGTTGTCAGTCTAATAAAAAATGTGGTTTATGTAAATGGTGCGAGCAATATCTCCAGTTTCTGAAGTTTCTCCATCTCAGACTTTGTTGGCATGGTGACGTTGTTTTTTTTATGGGCACGAACATCTCTCAGTGCTTCCTGATTTCTTTGCACTCGTTTAATCATCTCTAGGGTGGAATTCCACCTTGTAGGAACGTCCTGAACGAGCCTCAGCCTTAAGTCCATGCGCAACTTGCTGTGTCTTGAGTTCAGCAGTATTAGGTGGGCTGTGTTTGAAGTGGCCAACCACTTTGCGACATTTAGCAAGTGCACCGTCAAATGCACTGTTTTGTAGAGAGACTGTGACTGAGCGTTGAATGCTGTGAGCCGTGCACGGCAGATGTTCGAATGGTAGCTGTTTCGAAGCTGCAATCATATTTCTAGCACTGTCTGTGTTCAGCGTGCTCACTTTCTCTTCAATGTTCCACTGACCCGCCACATCCATAAAATGACTAGCGCACACATCAGCCATATGCCTCCCATCAGTTCTCATTACAGTCAATGCATGTGAATGCAGCTTCCACTCCTGATCGATGCGCATAGCAAACCTAAGTGAGAGGACAGGTGTGTGTGTTACCAGGCCTGGTCCACTTGGTCCTGGTCCATCATGGATGTGAATGGACTAGAGTTTATGCATTGGTTCTTTAGAGTGTATTGTCCTGTGTGGTTGTGACCTGAGAGAAGCCCCTCTCTCAGGTCAATATCTTCAATATCTTTACATGTAGTAAGACAAGTTGAAGACAAAAATCAAGCGCAGATGGAGAGGAACATAGAGAGCACATGTTTTATTCAGTTATTGGTTTTGGCCACCATAAGGACTGTGAATCATTGTGACTGTAAGACACTGTTCACTATGAGTCCACAACACAGCAACATGCAAATCCAAAGCGCCTTTTTGCATTGCTCTTGATTCTGCAGGTGATGTTTTGTTCAGAACGTTGGTCCTTTTCCGTGTCATTTATCCACTCTATTATGGACAATGGGAGGTGATCCACTGGATGCACTTTGTTGGCCAACTCCATGCTTAAGAGGTTCAATAGAAACAAACTCTACAAGACCATGCGCTGCACTACAGATGATGAACGCGCCTGTGAGCAGGAGTGGGTGGACAACAGTAGACAGGAGCCGTGGAGACTCACAGGTCATACAAGACCTCCAGGATAGTGGCCATGGACCAGGCCTGGGTCTCGCAGCTGAATGGGCAGTACTGGCCATTCTCATTGGTCAATTCTGGAAGACCCTTCCAAGAAGACCTGTTGAGAGAGAGGGATTGGTATTGAGACACAATAAATCCATGCAGTCTTTCTGTTCAAAGAGTTCACACAAGGAGGTACACATCTGGACTGTTAATTTCTGGAACACTTTCCATCCCAATGAACTGTTACTTTGATACTATGAAGGGTGACAACAACGCACCCTGAAGCAAGTAGCAGCAATGTCATTGTCACCAGGCCACCATTTTGTTTCTCATGAAATATTTGACAAAACATGGAGTGTGTCTCAATCCACGTACTTCCACGAGTACACTTCCGTACGTGTACTGTGTGCACTATGTACTTACTGATGTAGTGCGTGAATTCCGTCTAAGAAGTACCGTCTCAAATGAAGCACTCCCGTTTTGCACTTACCGGAAATGACGATACAAGCGTTCGTTCCCGTATTAGCATTCACGTATAAGCATATCAGCACAAACCGTTCACAATCGCTTATGACATCTGTCATACATCTGTGTAACAATAAAATGGTGATACATAACGAAAAAATAACCACTTTTCAATTGATGTGTAACGTTATATCTTACATTTAAAAGGAGTGGTCTGGGCCAACGGTCCACAGGTGTGTTTCCACAATCTTTATCAGATTTTTTGGAAAGTGCTGGCGTTCCCTCCCCTTCCGTTACGTAGACAAAATGGCGACCATTGAGGGTGAAAAGTGTCCAGCGTTGTACACTAGCTTTTTGACCGTTATGAGTGCACCATCCGGGTACTAGCAGTGTACTGCGTCTTGCCGCAATTACCAGTGTGAACGCACTATGTACTCAAAAAAGGAAGTTTAAGTGCGCAAGTACGTGGATTGAGACAGAGCCATGTAGTCTGTCACTTGGCACTGGTTGGCACTGACCAAACTGAATCGGAGAGCACGATTCCCTTGGTCAATCGAATGGTTCTACAGACATTTAGTAAACTGAATCTCCATGTTAAATAGTGGAGCTTTGATAATGACTTTGATAATGACTTGATGATGACATCCCAGCATGACCCCTCACCTCTCCAGGTGGACGCTGTGTCGGGATAGCACCCTTTTCACCATGTCAACTGTATTTTCATACTTCTCTTGCCCCATTTTCTTGGCAAAATAGAGTTTGGCTCGTAAGAAGTACCCCACAGGCCACAGCCATTCCTGGAGAAGACATAATAAGAAACAACAAGCATCAGTGTAGCTCCCAACATGGACATCTGCTGAAGGATGTGAACAGAGCAGCGTCACTCACCGGCCCCTGGTGGTAGTTGAAGCCCCTAGCGAGGTTAAAGTCGCTGTTGTCCAAGTCATTGTTGTAGACCCCACAGTACACCATGTCACTGCAACACAAGGGGACATTTGAGGAGGACTGAAATAAGAGGAGCTACTGAACACAGGGACCCTCTTGTTTGTGGCTCATGGCTGGAAGCACTTCACCCTCATTAGGAAGAAGCAAGCGTGACCCCCCCCCCCTGTAAGGGGAACTACTCTGGACCAGGGAGCACCCTGACCCCTTATGCAAGCCCGGGGGTACGTCAACATCTGCTGTATCGGGACCTGACAGATTCAAAGGAGAACCACATACTCTGGGTCCAGGGTCTTCATGCCCAGAGGCCCAAGTAGCTTCTTCTCAGCCACGGCTAGAGCTTCCCAGGCCTTCTCCACGGTGAACAACTCTGGCGCCTGCACACACACAAGAGGTACGCGCGCACACACACACAGGTACACACACACACACACACACACACACACACACACACACACACACTTTGGGTCTGGGAGAAAATGCTACGACGGACAGATGTGCAACCATGCCCAGACATCTATTGAGACATTTATTCACACACACAACCCACCACCACCATGGCGATGGTGAAGTTGGGCCGCAGCTGGTAGTCGCACCAGGGACTGGACGCCCCCCAGCTGTCCTTGTAGATGCCTTGCTTGTGGACCAGGTGAGGGTGGGACTCGTCGGGGCTGTGCGAGTCGGGCGAGACATAGAAGAGCCGCTCAAAGTTCTCCTGGATCTTCCGGTCCCAGTCGGCATACGGCACCGTCAGGTCCCGGCCTGCGTACAGATGGGGGTCGTGAACCGGGGTGCCCACCCCACGTCTCACTCCACTGGGGAGGTGGTGCAGACTAGAGTGTGGCTGGGGCGGGAATTTTCTGTCCGAGCCCGGCCCGTGTCCGACAGAACAGAAACCGAGCCCGCCCCGAGCCCGACAGGCATCCAAGCTTTTTATGTCCGAACCCGACACAGTTAAAGTCAATTTTTTTCATACTAATGACACATTTACATCTGTGTTTATGAAAGCCCGCCTTTATTAAGCAACTGCAAGGCATTTGGAAATGTCAACAAACAGATGAGCGCAACATGCGCGGGTTAACGTGCGGGTAAATTAAAAATGTCGAATTGCGCAGATGTGACCGAGCCCGACTCGAACCCGAGCATAATTATCTAAATATTTGTCCGAACCCGACCTGGCAGGTCCCGTCGGGCTCGGGTCGGGTGTCCATCCTCTAGTGCAGATGCTACATCCACACAGTGTGCGTCATGACAGCAATGTTCTCTCCATGATTCGTGTTCCCCTTTCTGTTGCAGAACCACACAATGAACAGGGCAGTGATGAGTACCTTCTCTGCGGATGGTGACTGTGGCATACGGGAACAAGCCTTCTCCATGGAGCTTCACCAGCCAGCGCACGGTGGACTTACACAGGCCCACTATCTCCACCGCAGAGCCATCCCTGGGCCACACACACACACACCCCATGAACATTGTCCATATTATTAAGTAGCAATTATATTTATGCTATTTCATTGCAGGTGTTTGGACATGATTTTTTTTATCCCAATGCAAATTACCTTGTTTAAAGACTATGACGTCTCTGTACGACTATGATGTCATCTGCTTTACAACTACATGTGTGCACCTGATATAAATGGAACAGGCGGGACAGGGCACCGCACTGTGGTTCAGTCCAACAGAGATCACTAAGGAGAGGGTTCTGTGTCGGAACGTCTGCAGTGCACCTGGGGGTGGCGGGAACACCCTTGTTCCCGGCCCTCTCGCTCTCGCCCATCTTGTCCATCCAGGTGCCACAGTTGTAGCGGTTTCCCCCGGAGACGAAGCCGGTGTCCTGGTGGACGCTGGCCTCCACCGTGAACCCTGGGGAAGACCAACAGCCCACAACAAGGCTCTGCTTGATGGAGCTACTCTGGTATGGCAACTGTTTCATAACCTCGGAGCAGAGCGAGAGCCGCTGTTATAATAATAATTATTGGGGACCTTGTGGTCTTTATTTGTCATTCCCATGTGACACGGGCACGAGATTCGTTCTCTGCATTTGACCCATCCTATTGTACATAGGAGCAGTGGGGCTGCTATGATCAGCGCCCGGGGAGCAAGTTGGGGTTCAGGGTTCAGTGTCTTGCTCAAGGACACTTAGACATGTAGACAGTTTTGGAAGTGGGGATCACAGGGATCGAACCCCCAACCCAACGGTTAGTGGATGACCACTAACCACCCGCTCTACCCACTGAGCTACATGCTGCCCAGAATATTATACCCAGAATTATACGTGTGATCAATACAGTGTGTGTCTATGTATACTAGCAATGTTTAACCTAGCAATTGAAATGCTTGAAACTTGTGACTGGTGACTTTCTTACTGAATTAGCAGCAATGAAATGTTTCACCTTCTTATGACAAATGTACTCTTTGTAAGTCGCTTTGGATAAAAGTATCTGCTAAATGCCCTAAATGTAAATGTAAATGTCTAATCACCCTGACTGGCCCCGCCTGTGGCTCCACGACCCCGTTCTCTCACCACAGGGCTGACCAGCGGTTGCAGCAGGACTGTGGCGACGCCCTGTTAGCGAGGCCTACCTTGGCTGCTCATGTTGCGGTCGATCTGAGGGCCGGCGTTGTCCTCCACGAACCGGATGCCTTGCATGTGTCGCTGCAGAGCCTCCTGCACCACGTCGTGGAGGGGCTGATCCTGCAGGCACAACACACCGCGTCAAGCTGCAGAATCCTGTTGAATCAGGATACTTTCCACTCCATTCAGGGGGGATATTGTCTCCTTGCACCTTATATTTTATATTTAATTTAATTTAATTTCATTATATTCTGTACACTGTTTATTTAAAATACTTGCACTAAAATTAGTTTATTAGTTTATTTGTTTATTAGTTTAGTTTAGATTAGTTTAGATTATATTTAGTTTACATTTTTAGTTTTTTTAGTTTAGTTTATATTTTATATTTATATTTTTAATATATATATTTTATTTTTACATACACTTTTTATTTCTAATTGCATCTATTCTGTGTAATTTAATGCTGCTGCTACATTGCAATTTCCCAGCTCGGGATTAATAAAGTATTTCTATTTCTATTTCTATTTCTATTCTTACCCAGGCTCCGGCCGGCTGGGGCTCCGACACGTTGGTGGGGTACATCCTGGACACGGGACACAGCAGGATGTCTGCTCCCCCGGGGACCAGGCTGCAGTAGTCCTGGACGCACTGCAGCCACCACCAAACCGCGTCGCGGGAGTTGTAGCGCGCGGCGGCACCCCGGCCCAGCAGGTTGGGGATCAGCCCGTAGCGGAGTGTGCCCGCGAACGCCAGGATCATGTTCCTGGTGCCGGGGGGGGGACACGGGGGGCGGCCCAAGCTCAGTGAACCACGGAGATGTCGACATTATACAATATACGAATCAGAACTCGCCATCATGATCCCAATCATTACCTCCACCTGCACCGTTTACTGTCACTTTAATAACTACCGTTAATTACCGTCACTTTAATATCTCCTGCCACTTTTCATGTTTTTCAATTTCGCACTCTGCACCTTATTCTGCATTTCAACCTGCACCTTTATCGCTCATTGATGAATTATAGATTAATACTAAGAAAACTTTCTTCTAACAAGGTGAGAACGCCAACTGCATTTCGTTGTCCCTGTACTTGTACTCTGCACAATGACAATAAAGTTGAATCTAATCTAATCTAATGACAACCGACAGGATTTGATGTTCTCCGGCCATAGTCTTTCACTCATTCACAATCTGGGTGGAAAACAACATGTTTGCAGATTGCAGATAATATCCTGATCTGCATAAATATGTTCCTCGATGCCTCCCGAACCTAGACAGATGGTCTCCCTTGGCCAGCGGAGCCCCTGCCTACACAGATGGGGGGGGGGGGTTTCCGTCCACAACTCACCTGGCCTCAAGGTGTCGGCCAGTCAGCAGCATCAGGCCCCTCAGGGAGATGAAGGTGTCCCGGCCCCAGCAACGGAACAACCCAGAGGAGAAGTGAGGGAGACCTGGGCAGGGAGCCACGACAATGCCACAGAACCACAGACATAAGGCCACCGAGCCACCTCGTGACGACACCTTAAGGAAGTTAAAAGTTGTCCACAGTTTATCAGAACCACTGGTTGAAGGACGTACAGTATGCTCTTGGTACCACAGTGGACCGGGCATCACAGAATCACAGACCTGCTGCCAGGGACACACAGTGCTGCTGCCCGCCCCCAAGACGTCCCGGGAGATCCACAAGTCGCGGCGAGAGGAGGGGCAGGGCCTCGTCCAGCCCCGCCCCGCACATCTGCACCGAGCCCAGCGCCAGCTGTTTCACAAGGCTGGAGCCGCTCTGCACGAAGCTGCAGGCAGACACAGACACACTGATCACCAGGACATCTAGACACAACAGACACACTGATCACCAGGACATCTAGACACAACAGACACACTGATCACCAGGACATCTAGACACAACAGACACACTGATCACCAGGACATCTAGACACAACAGACACACTGATCACCAGGACATCTAGACACAACAGACACACTGATCACCAGGACATCTAGGGTTGTGGGAGGTTCCACAAGCCCACAGCTGAAGTCGAGGGGTACTCAATGGGTTAGTTAGTGAGTTAGTGGGTAATAATGACACTTTGTCCTATCATTATTATTATTAGTTTACGGAAAGGGAGACCGGTCCTGATCTGTCTGCAATTGGTTCTGAACCCCAAGAGCAGGCAGATTCTTCTCTAAAGAACAAGAATCCTGTGAATGGGAAACACCAGAGTAGAGGCCGACTGACCGGGACATCTGGCTGAAGACGTGGTCCAGGGCGACGGTGTACGCCCCCAGGGTGATGGCATCGAAGTAGCAGGGCACCAGGTAGCGCGGGGCGGGCTTCAGGTAGCTGAACATGGCCTGGAACCAGCGGCCCACCTGCCCAAACCCAGCCAGCAGCCGTTAGACACACAGGACGTCCAGCTCTGGACAGTCAGAGGGCTCCAAGGAGAGCTGACCAGAGAACCAAACTTCTTGTCTGTGCATGTTTTTGAAACCGCTGAATGTACAATCAAGGCCATTACCACTACAATTGCCTTTTTGCACTAACTTTTACAGGAACGTATGCTTCTCCTCATACTTCGTACAATGGTAGATTCCGACACTGCATATTTATTTTTATTGTCTCTTTTGATCTTTTTTTATCTTATCTGTTTGAAATTGTATCTTTACTCTTAGTATTAGGAATGTCTTGTCTTGTCTGTTGTGCCTGTGCACTTTATCTGTTTCACCGTGGGAGGGTGAGAAACGCTCTCTCGATTCCTTTGTATGTCTTGTCAATGTGAAGGAATTGACATTAAAGCTACTTTGACTTTTGACTGTTTTTTACAGGGGTCTGTGCCAAACATCCCAATATGACTGGAGGTCCACCCTGGCCCAGGGAGGGTCACAATGAGAGGGCCCATGCTGGTCCTTCACCATGTGAGATGAAACTCTACAGCTGCTTTTGTCTCCACACAACAACAGACGAGTTAGCTGCCTGGCTGATCAGCAACAATGAGAAACCTCCACGACTCATTTTATTGGTCGGTGTGTGTGTAAATCAGTTGCTGAGAGACTTGAGACCGCTCCCGTGTGCTGGTCCCTAAAAGAACCTTTTCCATGCTGGTATCTGATATCTTGGTATAAAGATATCTGCTGATATCTTTCGGACACAATGGTGTGGTCCACGGTGTGCGTCATAACTGCGCTACAGCATGTATTCCACTCATGCACTAGGGTGTCAAGAGGACCTCCTGCAGAGCGCCTTCCTGAGCCAGCAGTCGGTTGGACATGTGGTCCATCAGCCAGTCTCCCTGCCGCAGGTTGTCACAAAGTGGGTGGCCTAGGTCGTTTTTGGGCCGGACCCCCGCCATCACCGACATGACGCCTGGAGAACACACTCACGTTCACCTCACGACACTCGGGGCACTCAGGGTTGCAGAAATAAAATAGATCTTCCCAATTGGTCAAGCAGCTTGGCTTGAGCTGTGCCTTTGTACCTTGCAGGCCGCCGTACTTCAGAGGTGACCAGGAGGGCACGCTGTAGCATCCCCGGCCTTCGGCCCTCTCCTCCGCATCACAGCGGTACAGCAGCATGTTCATGTCAGCCAGCGACAGCTTGGACATGATCCTGACATGGACACAAGCAGGAAGACACACCGCCAAACCCCATTGATTTTCTGATCATATATACTGTATATACACACACGCACTACATATTGACACGCATATACATGCTGATATGTAGTGTGTGTGTATTCTCTTCCGTGTTTCCTTACAGTCTTGTAACATCCTCCCTCTCCCTTCCATGAGGATTTGTCACGGCAACGGCAGTTCATGAATGATCACGTTGAAATGCATGCAACGCGTTTACCGTCGGCTTCCAAGCTTAGTCAGTAGCTATAACGCTAGGCCTCAAAGCTCAGTCAGTTAGCTATAACGCTAGGCCTCAAAGCTCAGTCAGTTAGCTATAACGCTAGGCCTCAAAGCTCAGTTAGTTAGCTATAACGCTAGGCCTCAAAGCTCAGTTAACTATAACGTCAGGCCTCAAATCTCAGTTAATTAGCTATAATGCTAAGCCTCAAAGCTCAGTTAGTTAGCTATGATGCTAGGCCTCAAAGGCCATTTAGCTATAACGCTAGGCCTAAAAGCTCAGTTAGTTAGCTATAACTCTAGGCCTCAAAACCCAGTTAGCTATAACACTAGGCCTCAAAACTCAGTTAGCGATAACGCTAGGCCTCAAAGCTCGGTTAGCGATAAAGCTAGGCGTATATATACCTGCTGAGTGGTGTGGTTAGCACATTCGGGCTGCTGTGGTCCACCAGGGCCCCCGTCCTGTAGAGGGGGCTGAACTGGGTGAGGTGGCCCCTGAGGGCCCCCAATAGCTCCTGGGAGCGTGGGTCCAGACTGACCCTACATGGAAAAACAACAGGGACATCACATCCTGACTTGAACTTTGAGTCAAAATCACACCTGTTATATCATAACTAATATTTGAACAGAGAATGGAGCAACATTAGGTACTTGTAATAACCTGTTCCTGAAAGCAGGTTCCACAAATATTTGTGGAACACTGTTATAATGCAAAAGGCTACTACTAGGCTACTAGGCACACACATTCAACCAATCGGAAAGCAACAGACCACATATTTGGGAATGCAAACAGTTAACTTCCCTGTTTGTGGGTCAAACAAAGGGTTCTCTTTTGTCATCTTATCTAAACTTAAATCATTCACCTGAAGACAATGACGGTGCCTGGGGTGACCTCCTCAAACACAATCTCCTGTTCCAACTCTGAGCGGCCCTGGGATGGACCATCAGCCAGCCTCACAACCTCACTGTCTTTTAGCTGCGATACATTCATACATACATAACATGTGTTGTTACAATACAGTGGTACATACACACATCACATGTGTTGTTACAATACAGTGGTACTAACACACATCACATGTGTTGTTACAATACAGTGGTACAAACACATCACATGTTGTTACAATACAATGATACAAAAACACATCACGTGTTGTTACATTACAGTGGTTCAAACACACATCACATGTGTTGTTACAATACAGTGGTACAAACACATCACATGTTACAATACAGTGGTACGCACACAAAACGCATGTGTTGTTACAATACAATGGTCCAAACACACATCACATGTGTTGTTACAATACAGTGGCACAAACACATCACATGTTGTTACAATACAGTGGTACAAACACATCACATGTTGTTACATTACAGTGGTACAAACACATCACGTGTTGTTACAATACAATGATCCAAAAACACATCACATGTGTTGTTACAATACAGTGGCACAAACACATCACATGTTGTTACAATACAGTGGTACAAACACACCCATATACTGATACAAACAAACTAACATTATTTAAGATGTTTAAGATGCCTGTTATAATGTGGAGATAAGTGATCAAATATATTATAACATAACAGAGCCAACCCTGCCACATGTTATCCATCACTTCTCCTGCTCCCCCTCATTATGCAGCCCCCTTGACCTCCATTGTCCAGAAGAAAGTCTGTGTCCATGCTGCACATTTCAGCCCTGACCTGTATGTGTTCCTGGAGCACGACTGTGTAGTCCACCAGCCCGTTGATGCTCTGTCCGTCCATTACAAAGGAGCCCTTACCGCTCCTCTGCACCGTCCGGGCCTCCAGCACCACCTCCTCTATCTGGCCTGCCATGAGGAGAAGGAGAGGGTCACACTAGAGACAACACCTCCTCTATCTGGCCTCCCATGAGGAGGACATGGAGAGGGTCACACTAGAGACAACACATCCTCTATCTGGCCTGCCATGAGGAGAAGGAGAGGGTCAGACTAGAGGAACACCTCCTGAATCTGGCCTGCCATGAGGAGAAGGAGAGGGTCAAACTAGAGCAACACCTCCTCTATCTGGCCTGCCATGAGGAGGAGGAGAGGGTCAGACTAGAGCAACACCTCCTGTATCTGGCCTGCCATGAGGAGAAGGAGAGGGTCAGACTAGAGCAACACCTCCTGTATCTAGCCTGCCATGAGGAGAGGCTCAGACTAGAAACAATACATCCCGTATCTGGTCTGCCATGAGGACAAGGTCAGACTAGAACCCAGCAGGTTTCCATGAATGTTTGTCCTACTTTGTGTCTAAGGAATGTTGATACAGAAATAAAAAAAACTTTAATTCACAATGAAAACATTCACACATCAAGTCTTTTTCTATGGGACTTCAAAATATGGTTGTGTCAAAATAAAAACAACATAGAGAGAGGGAAATTGGTTAATTATTTCTTGTTGTTACTTAGAAAAAAATTATTGATGTATGTTTTACATCAATATGTTTTATGTATTACTGTAGTGTTGGTTGTTTCATCATTTCTGAAAAATAAATGTAATCAATTGATTAACTTTTATACGGTTTAATAGTGCACAGCTAGGCGGTGGCAGTGAGTACAATCCAAGTCTTTGTGACACGACATGAATGGCGATGTTGAGTCACGCTGACACGGATCCTGTTTCCTTCCCGGCTGAGGTTGAGATGAACAGGAGCAGATGGAATGCACCCTGAGTGAGTGGGCCGGTCTGTGTGCCAGGTTAGGCCACGCCCCACAGGTGTGTGTGTGTGTGTGTGTGTGTGTAGTGTTCATATACCTGGGATGAACATTGGTGGGACATGGTGGCTGTACTGGTGTGTGCGGGGGTCTCGGAAGGCGGTGCGACACACGGCCACCACCGACTGGTGGGTGGAGGGACAGTGTCTGGTCACCGCCACAATGTCCTCATCGACATGGTCCATGTAGACCTGCAACCCACATGCACACACACAGGCAGACACACACAGACACACACACACACACACGCGCACGCAGACACACACACACACACACGCACACACACACACAAGCACACAGACACACACACACACACACACACACACACGCAGACACACACAAACACACACACGGACACACACACACAAGCACACAGACACACACACACACACACACACATACATACACACACACACACACACACACACACACACACACACACACACACACACACACACACACACACACACAGCACACACACACACACACACACACACACACACACACAAGCACACACACACACACACACACACACACACACACACACACACCTTAGTTTCAACTAAGGTGTGTGTGTCTATTTGCATATTGTGCAAGCAATAGTTTATCGATGCAAAGGTCACTTTTAAATAATTGGAACTGTTACAACAAAACCCTTTCAAAAAAACTATTTACTATTTACATGACATCCAGGACAAACTTCTGGACAAACTCTTATAATGTATATATCATAATAGTTATAAACAGACTCAACTAGAAAATACATTTCCAGTGCAAAATGAGCGAGTGGGAATGTAGTTTAAAGTGAGGTTGAAAATATGTCAAATAATCAAAATTCATTAAAATAAATTTTTGAGTTGCGAGGTCTGAAGGAGTTGAAGTCTCAGAGAGTTGACTTCCATTGAAGGGCTTGTACATCAAAATACATCGTGGGATTTTTTGGTGGCGATACTCAAGAGAGTTATGTCAAATCCTACATGAACATTGATATACCATATCCTTGGCTAACCACGACTTTATTTTGCCTCGTCTCACATGACAACCACTGGGCCAGCATGGAGTATCTAGGTGAGACGTTGTAGAAGGAGTCTCCAGTATTTGTCGAGAACAAAGCCTGAGAATAACGACAGCTGAGCACTGCCTGCAGCACTCAGCTAATCCACAAACGGCCCACAAACTGGCCAGGTGCTTCACCCTGGGCTCTACGACTGACGGGTCCTGGAGAATCAGACCAGACACACGTTTGTCTTGCAACCGTCGCCTGAGGTGAGTGAAAGAAGGAACAACACAGGATGGAAACATTGTGGTGTTAAAGCGACTTCCTGTGCTCTACGTCCCAGTTCGAACCTCACGGCCACCAAGCAGGACAGGAAGTTAAGCACAAAGATTCAGGAGAGCTCCGCATGGGTACCTGCTCTCAGTCGTCTTCAGCTTTTCTACGTTGCAAATCCTCATAATGTCATCAAGTGCATCCAGGAAAGTGAAAATGTTGTGCCCTCAGTTTATTAGCGTTAGCAAACGGCTAGACCACGTTAAATGATCTGAAAGACTGAAACAACGTCTCTCTCCTGCGACATTGACACATTTACAATGCAAACCTAAGTGAGAGGACAGGTGTGTGTGTTACCAGGCCTGGTCCACTTGGTCCTGGTACATCATGGATGTGAATGGACTAGAGTTCATGCATTGGTTCTTCAGAGTGTATTGCCGCTGTGTGGTTGTGACCTGAGAGAAGCCCCTGGCAGCCAGCTCCTGGTGCAGCGTGTTCAGGGCCAGCTTCGCGGCCAGGAGGCCCGTCTGGAGGTTCACCTCCCCCGGGTCAGAGCACTGGGCCTGGGGGTTCCAGCGGGCGTACAGACGCTCCTCGTCCACCACTGAGATCTAGACGGCGCCGCACACAACGGAACAACAGAGTTGAGGCTGAAGACCGAGGTCCGAGCTGTGAGTGGGGTGGGCCGGAGCTCCGAGCTGTGAGTGTGGTGGGCCGGAGCTCCGAGACGTGTCCTGCTGCCTTGCCGTGTACCTGATGGGGGACCAGCTCGTCGTATCCTCTAGTGCTGCCTGTGGCGCAGCAGGCCATGCAGACGATCGCCGAGCTGGGGAGGCCGTCGTACACCGAGCGGCTCTAGAAGTAGAACAAGACAATATATAGTATTCTGATCTCACTTTGTGCGCTTAGTCAATGCGTTTCATAACATGAACATATTTTTTTGGATCTCAGCTCATTTCTTTTGGTGGCGCGATGTGACAACATCTGAATAACAAGACAATATCTGATATGATATCTCTCTACGTATATATATACACACTATATATAGAGATATCTTTATTAGTCTGGAGGTTTCCTGCTTTGACAATAGCTATGTACTATTCTACAAACTACTTCATAAACACTTGACATAATAGGGCTGCATCCGAATACTCAGTATATACTATTTCTGTTCAGTGTCTACTACTTGACCGTTAATGTAGTACGTGCTACAGCCGTACGTAGAACACCACCGAAAACGCTACCGGATCTTTGGAGATGACGTATTTCCCCTCTGTGCGCAGCAGATCAGATGCCGGCAAAATTAAAAAGTCACCTCCGATCATTTACCTCAAACTTTTCTGTCTTGTCGTCGTTGCTAGTGAATTAAAATATCTCTTTCTGCGCGAACGTCTCCTGATATCGCTGCTTTTATTTATTTTAATTTTCTCCGCGGCGTTCTTCTTCGGTTATCAGACTCTGCTGCATTGTGGGATAGCGTAGTGTCCTACCGTTGTACACTGTGGCGGTAGTACGCATTCGGGAACCATTTCCGTACTACACAATGCGTACTAAGCATTCGTACGTACTATATTTTTCACGTACTAC
>JAXIVH010000009.1:2611667-2656667 GCA_036785325.1 Urophycis tenuis
TGGATGTCGGAGATGTAGGAGTTCAGTTTTTTTCTCCTTTACTCTACTTTTGTTGTACAAGTGTTTGTAGCTGGTGACAGAGGACGAGCCATTAGCATTGATAATTTCCCCAGCGCTTACAAACAAAAGTAAGGTGTGCTCTTCACACAAGTACAAATGTAACAACTTACATCTTGTGTCCTTCACACTTATGTGCTGGCTGACGTTGGTTACGCTTGTTGCTATCTATTGCAGCAAGCAGGGTCCGTGCTTTGTACACAAATGGTGCATACGACATGCGCTCGCATGCTCGTCCTGTGTGGTTGGATGGGAAGGAGACAATGAGAATAACCCTGCTGTTAGAAGATTAAACAGAAATGCTTGAATACATACACTGCCCGGCCAAAACAAAGTCACCAGGATATCACAAAGCAAATAGGGGGTGTTGGTCACGTTCAGCCACATTACGTGTTCAAAGAATGAGGTCAGCTGACTACCAGAACATATTGACAGGAAAAATAACAAGGTTATTCAATCAATGGATTATTTATTCCCTGAAGGCACAAGCATATTCCAAGATCACCATGCCAGGATTCACCGGACACACATTGTGAAAGAGAGGTTGAGTGGTGAAAGAGTCCAGACCATAACCCTATTGAGAAGCTTTGGGATGTGCTGGAGAGTGGTCTGACTCTTCACTTCTCACTCACAGTAGAATCTTGTATTGATGATGGAAGAGTCAAACCACTGTTTAACACGTCCCTAAGATTCTCAATGGGGTTAAGGTCTGGACGCTGTGGTCAATTCATGTGTGCCAATTATGTCACATGTTCAACCATTTTTTCACAATGTGAGCACGAAGAATCCAAGCATTATCATTTTGGAAGAAAATATCCATTGATGGATCAACCTGGTCACTCACTATATTCAGGTAGTCACCTCATTATTTGAGCACAAGATGTTGCTGTCGGGTCGGCGGTTCGATCCCCTTGATCCCCGCCTCCTGTCAACATGTCAAACCCCCACACATGTACTGATTGTAAGTCGCTTTGGACAAAAGCTTCTGCTAAACGCCCCCTTTTACGCTAACACCCCCTGCAACCACCAAGAATGCACGCTAGAAACATACAGGGCTCCCAACAAAACCGCCGAGCAAACACATTATTACAGAGACTAACATCAAGAAAGGCACCATACAAAGAAAAAAAAACAAAGAGAACAAAGTTCACCCAAGAGTACTTACAATTTCAACAGCAACAAGGCCAAGTCAGCATTCGATTCGCAGTCTTCATCTTGGTTCTCTCAGCTCACGCCATTCATGAAAAGCTCGCCCAATGTTTACTCGTGTCTGGCCTCTCCGTTTGTCAGTCAACCGACGATGGTTTCCTGTGTCTCTTTTTAGTCTGCTGATCCATGATGACTGTAACAATCCCCTCACTACTTGTGTTAATATCTAGCCGGGGTTCCATATCTGTGGGTGTGTCGTGCTGTGAAGCAGTTTGTTACTTTGCGAGACCCGAGACTAGCGCGAGACTTTTGGCAGCGGACCGGGGGCACAGACTTGCATTTTCACTTTTTCAGCCCACAAGCGCCAGGGGGGATCGAAGCACCCACCAATCAACCCATAAAGTGTTAGAGAACCATCACAGCGACTCTTAACCTGCAATGTTAAGGTCAAGAAAGCTCAAAAAAAGTTGCATAGTTCCTCTTTAAGGTAAATGTTAATTTAGAGAATGCTAACATGCCAGACAAAAGCCTCATCATCTAATCAAATAATTCTAAACAAATAACCAATAATACATCATATTTCAAGGTAGCTTTCTACATTTTTTAGGTAACTTTCTAACAAGTTGAAGACTTGAAGCAATTCGGTTATTCATTTAACTTCACTATGGCTGCATGTTCATCAGCACTAACAACGAAGAAAAAACAAACAGTCCAACAATATTAATCATCAGCTCACATGCTGTACATGTTGATATATGACGTACACGTACACGCACACACACGCGCGCGCGCACGTACACACGCACGCACGCACGCACACACGCACACACGCACGGGCTGTACCTCGGCCACGTGCAGGGCGGTGGAGTGGCAGTTGTGGATGCGGACGCCGGCGAAGTGCCTGGCGGCGGTCTCCGTGTACTCCCTCATGTGGGCCCACAGGTAGGGGCAGTCCTCTGGCCCCGCCCCGTAGCGAAGCCTGACGCTGTCGTCGTCGCCCCGACACACCAGCTCCCTGCGCAGGTACACCTGGCAGCCTGCAGGGGGCAGCGCGGGCCACGGGAAGAACACGTGGGGGATGAGCTCTCTCTCTCTCTGGCGTTGTCAGTGTGTTACTATCTGTAGTGTCGTTGGGTTTGGATTCTCTCGTTTTTCTGCGCTTTCGGTGCTCAACAATCATTACCTCCACTTGTGCTGGTTACTGTTTACCGTCACTTTAATAACTACGGCCACTTTTCATGTTTTTCAATTTTGCACTCTGCACCTTTATTCTGCATTTCAACCCGCACCTTTATCGCTCATTTGCACTTCTGGTCAGAACGCCAACTGCATTTCGTTGTCCCTGTACTTGTACTCTGCACAATGACAATAAAGTTGAATCTAATCTAATCTAATCTAATCTTTACTCTCATAACAAAAGAGAAAATACACAATGAAATGAAGAAAACAAACATTGGTTTCATCACGGCTGTTGTGGATGATTGTGTGTTTGTTCTGCATTTCATCTCAAATTTTTGGAAATACATGAAAAGTAAATAAGGGCCAAACGCCACCTGGCTCGGCGAGGTTGTGCAGCGGGTCACCTCCCATCACCCGGCCGCTGCGGGCCAGGAGGTGACAGGCCTGGTCGGCCCGGCTCAGCAGCAGCATCTCCTGGTCAAAGGTCAGCTCCTCAAAGGGGAAGGTGAAGTACCTGGGGGGGGGGGGGGGGGGTGGGCACACAGACAGACAGAAGTCAAACCTGCTTCACACTGACCCTGAGTGCATGAGGGGTCTAAAGGGCTGGGTTATGCTTCTGCGTAGGGATTACGTAGTGATCACGCAATGGCCACGCAGTTGCTCGGACGCAGTCATGAGCCCGTGAAGGTTCTGCGTGGGGTTTACGTCTCGAAATGAAATTCAATGCCACACCGGTAGAGGGACCAGAATGACCATTCTGGTCATTACACGCAAATTACTAGCGAGTTAAAAAAAAGTTTACAGAAATGAAGGCAAAAGTTATATACAGTATATATATATATATATGTTGTGGCCAATCAGTTGAAGCATTTATCACACCGTAGCGGTGTTTACAAGTGGAAACCGGAAAGGCGATCTCCAGCCAATGTAGTTTGCGGACCAATCACAGCCAAAGCCGCTGCGTTGGGGTTGCGTCGCCTCGACGCACGTCAAGGACGTAAAGGGTCCGCAACCCCCCAGCATTGCGTCGACGCGGAAGCATAAACAAAGCATAACAGGGTCTTACTGAGGGGAGTCAGTGTGTCTCTGTGACGGTTGTACTCGTACATAACTGGCCATAGAACATCATGAACCTTTACCTGCTAACTAGAGGGTCATTTCTTGTGACTGGTCCTAACTTGGGCCCGTCCTCTGCAAGGCGTTCGTAGACCACGGTTCCCACAATGCAGTTGGTTGCCTGAAACGGAGGCCTTTGTGTGTTATTTTTTTTTACTTTTGATAGAGAGAGAGAGAGAGAGAGAGAGAGAGAGAGAGAGAGAGAGAGGGGGAGGGAGTGAGAGACATAGAGACACAGAAAGAGAGAGAGTTGTGGAGGGATGCAGTATCAGATGAACAATGAAATGCGCTCCAGTGGTGGAGAGAGTGACTACATAGGGAGAGTGATCAGAAGGAATGGCTGAGCTCAGGAAAGAGTGCTTCATTCTTGTGTGAATGTAACACCTGCTCGGCATGGTGGGCCATGTCCTCGTAGCACTCCAAGTTCAGATCCTGCAGCCACTTCTTGAACAGCTCGCAGCACTCCTGGATGTCTGCTGGGCTCTGACTGTCACCATGCAGAGACACAGAGAACAGCTGGTTAGAGAGTATCTGTGACTGTCACCATGCAGAGACACAGAGAACAGCTGGTTAGAGAGTATCTGTGACTGTCACCATGCAGAGAGACAGAGAACAGCTGTTTAGAGAGTATCTGTGACTGTCACCATGCAGAGACACAGAGAACAGCTGGTTAGAGAGTATCTGTGACTGTCACCGTGCAGAGACACAGAGAACAGCTGTTTGGAGAGTATCTGTGACTGTCACCATGCAGAGACACAGAGAACAGCTGGTTAGAGAGTATCTGTGACTGTCACCATGCGGAGATACAGAGAACAGCTGGTTAGAGAGTATCTGTGACTGACACCATGCAGAGACACAGAGAACAGCTGGTTAGAGAGTATCTGTGACTGTCACCATGCAGAGAGACAGAGAACAGCTGTTTAGAGAGTATCTGTGACTGTCACCATGCAGAGACACAGAGAGCAGCTGGTTAGAGAGTATCTGTGTGACTGACACCATGCAGAGACACAGAGAACAGCTGGTTAGAGAGTATCTGTGACTGTCACCATGCAGAGACACAGAGAACAGCTGTTTAGAGAGTATCTGTGACTGTCACCATGCAGAGACACAGAGAACAGCTGGTTAGAGAGTATCTGTGACTGTCACCATGCAGAGACACAGAGAACAGCTGGTTAGAGAGTATCTGTGACTGTCACCATGCAGAGACACAGAGAACAGCTGGTTAGAGAGTATCTGTGAGTGACTGTCACCATGCGGAGACACAGAGAACAGCTGGTTAGAGAGTATCTGTGACTGTCACCATGCAGAGACACAGAGAACAGCTGGTTAGAGAGTATCTGTGACTGTCACCATGCAGAGACACAGAGAACAGCTGGTTAGAGAGTATCTGTGACTGTCACCATGCAGAGACACAGAGAACAGCTGGTTAGAGAGTATCTGTGACTGTCACCATGCAGAGACACAGAGAACAGCTGGTTAGAGAGTATCTGTGACTGACACCATGCAGAGACACAGAGAACAGCTGGTTAGAGAGTATCTGTGACTGTCACCATGCAGAGACACAGAGAACAGCTGTTTAGAGAGTATCTGTGACTGTCACCATGCAGAGACACAGAGAACAGCTGGTTAGAGAGTATCTGTGACTGTCACCATGCAGAGACACAGAGAACAGCTGGTTAGAGAGTATCTGTGACTGTCACCATGCAGAGACACAGAGAACAGCTGGTTAGAGAGTATCTGTGACTGTCACCATGCAGAGACACAGAGAACAGCTGGTTAGAGAGTATCTGTGACTGACACCATGCAGAGACACAGAGAACAGCTGGTTAGAGAGTATCTGTGACTGTCACCAAGCAGAGACACAGAGAACAGCTGGTTAGAGAGTATCTGTGACTGTCACCATGCAGGGACACAGAGAACAGCTGTTTAGAGAGTATCTGTGACTGACACCATGCAGAGACACAGAGAACAGCTGTTTAGAGAGTATCTGTGACTGACACCATGCAGAGACACAGAGAACAGCTGTTTAGAGAGTATCTGTGACTGTCAGCATGCAGAGACACAGAGAACAGGTGGTTAGAGAGTATCTGTGACTGTCAGCATGCAGAGATACAGAGGGGAAGAACAGCTGGTTGGAGAGTATCTGTAGCAGACAGACAGGGTTAGGGGAAGCTAGGGGCCTGTTCATGTTAGAGCATAACCTGACTTTTTGCTAAGTCTTTGTCAATTTGAAAGATATGGGGGAGAGAGAGATATAGACAGATAGAGAGAGAGAGAGAGAGAGCGAGAGAGAGAGAGAGAGGGAGAGAGAGAGAGAGAGAGAGAGAGAGAGAGAGAGAGAGAGAGAGGGAGAGAGAGAGAGAGAGAGAGAGAGAGAGAGAGAGAGAGAGAGAGAGAGAGAGAGAGAGAGAGAGAGAGAGAGAGAGAGAGAGAGGGACACCTGCGAGGTCTGAACAGCTGGAGCGCGGTCTTCATGTCCACTGTGTTCCCGAAGCGTCTGCACTGGGGGTCCTTCACCACCAGGAGCTGCTCCTGTCCAGAAGGACTGGAGCAGGAGTCTTCCCCTCCTGGTGGGGGGAGACACAGGCATTCTCCAGTGGATTCTACCATGGCAGTGCCTTCTGTGAAAACAGTATTTCAGAGTAGAATTACACCACTGTGAACGAGTGTGTGCGTCGTGCATTGTGCATTCAGGCAGACGCGGTCCTACCGGAGTGAGGAGTCAGGAGGAGCTCATGGAACTGCTCCACAGCCTTCTCCACGTCCACCTGCTGGAACTCCCACAGTCTGACCCTGAGGAACACCTCCTGCCACAGGAGGCCTCGCAGAGCCTGGGCACAGAGGAGGCAGCCTCTCACACGCTGTTCAGCCTCCCCAGGAGGAACTGGAGGAACGTGGTCCACCTACACACGACATGAACTCCGACCACGCCCATTTACATACACACCTTTTGGGGATGATATGAGCTTTTTATGCATTCTTTGTGTCTCATAATATCTGCTTACAATTGTCTTGCAATGAAGCCAGTGGTGGCTTCATTGGTGATCAACTGTGATTGGCTCTAGATAACAATGAGGACAGTATGGATCATCGTGTGGATCATCAAGTTCTCTGTCAACAACGTTGTGGCCAATGACAAACAGGAAGCATGGGGGGGGGGGGCGGAGGCGGGGCTAAAGTGGTGCTGCAGACCGCTCACACTGCATGAGGAGCACTCCTGCAAACATCTGCAAACCATCCAGAAACCAGCACCGGGGGCGCCGGTCACCGGTCACCCTGGTCGCCCCCGGACGCCGACCAACCGAGACCTGTGGAGATGGGGGGGAAACCTCACGTGGACGTGCTGCTCGTCGGTGATGAGGGCCGGCAGCCCTCGCTGGGCGTAGTGGTCCTGGGCCACGCGCAGGCTGAGGTGCCACAGGGCGCGGTCCAGCACCCACGCCGCCCTCAGGTGGGGAGAGTTCACCAGGTTGTAGCCACACTCCGGGTGGAGATGGAGCCACTCACTGTCGGTGGCTGGGGGTGAACACAGAGACCATCAACTGAACCTCCTCCGGTTTCCCTTGTCCTCCTGTCTCCAGTGTCCGTCTCCATGGCCCTCCTGGTTCTTACTGTGGTTATGGAAGTATTTCTAAAATATTGACATTTGACTTCAGGTCATTTGGATTGTTTTTACTTCCCGGTTGTGGACATAGGCACAGTCACCATGCATGCTTCTAAGAATAGCTTTTTGAGTCACACACAAACACACACACACGCACGCACGCACGCACGAGCACGCACGCATGCACGCGCACACACACACACACACAAATGCACACACACACACACACACACACACACACACACACACACACACACACACACACACACACACACACACACACACACACACACACAGGGGATCTCCTCAACACTCAGTGTGGAGATCCTATTTCACAGAAGAACGTGACCTTCTGGCCAGGGGCCGCGTGGTATTTCGGTGGACTGAGGACCTGTGAAGGCTTGGAGCAATGTTTTGCTGTGTTCAACTCATGTTTATGCTCAAGTCAATGATCACTAGGTATTTACATTTAAAATACATGTCATTGGTAAATTGAAAGACTAACTAACCCCAGCCTGAAGGGAATATCATGGCTCTTTAACCATGCGGGGAACTTCATAGTCTTCATACTCTGAAGTTTCCCCACAGGTTCTCCATAGGTCATTTCCATGTTACACTTCTATTATTTGACCTTTGAACTCAGATTGAACTCAGATTTCCCTCTCACCTTGACCTCAAATAAATCATGAGGGCGATATAATATTTCAGATTCTGATTAAGAGAAATAAATAAACACATAGTTCAGCTGTTAGTTTAGCTGTTCATCAGTCTGCGTGACCTACAACCAGAACCAAGTCAAAACCAGAACCAGGTCCAAATCACTGGAAGGTATCACTGGAGTTTACCAGCCGCATTGGGCTGGTAAACTCCATCAAATCCTGTTTCTTAGCTATTAGGCTAGGTTATTATGTAATTATGTAGTTATGTTTTGTTATGGTAGTTACGTTATGTTAGTTATGTTATGTTGGTTATGTTATGTTAGTTATGTTATGTTAGTTATGTATGATGCATCCCTTCACCACAACGAAGAGACATAGCTGTATCTTATCTATACATCTGAGTAGTGTTCTTTGTTGCTACCTGTGTGGTGGTACACCATGTTATCTATACATCTGAGCAGTGTTTGATGTTGCTACCTGTGTGGTGATACACCATGTTATCTATACATCTGAGCAGTGTTTGTTGTTGCTACCTGTCTGGTGGTACACCATGTTATCTATACACATCTGTGCAGTGTTTGTTGTTGCTACCTGTGTGGTGGTACGCCATGTTATCTATACATCTGAGCAGTGTTTGATGTTGCTACCTGTCTGGTGGTACACCATATCGGTGATGCAGGCCACCCCCCATTCCCTCCTCAGCTTCTCCACCAGGTTCCCCATGTCGGACCACGTGGTGGTCTTCCCCTGGGGTGAGAAGTCCGGGTTGAGGTCCAGCTGGTTGGACAGGGAGTAGCAGGACCTGGACCGGCCCAGTGTCTGGACCGGCGTGAGGTGGATCATGTTGTAACCTAGAAGAGAGCATCCGGTAGTAACCGGTGGGATCGAATCACTTTAAACGCTGCTCAGATCTGAGAGTTGTACAGACAGCAGAAAGGAGCAGAAGGAGAGTGAGAACAACTCTACAGAAACATCAATGAAAACACAACACAGTTCCCCTTCAATGCAAAGTGTGATGAACGTGCCGTGGAACATCAAATCACTGCTCTCATATATGTGCAGAAGATCTCAATTTTCCCATGGTGCTCTCTGCCCCTCACCGGTCTCCTTGGCAACCCTGAGCCTGTCGGGCCATTGGTCCAGCGGCCCCAGGCACTTGGCCAGGTAGGTCTGCATGGTGATGCAGTCCAGGGGCAGAACATGGTTGTCCTCTCCTACGGTCAGGACAGGGTCCACCACGATGTAACCACTGCCCACCTTCTGGTTGTCCCTGTCAGGCACAACACAGCTGGCTTCAGCAGCTCCAACAGGACTGATGAGAGAAACCCAAAGAAACACGCCAGCTGACCCCCCCCCCCCCCATTTCATGTGTCCCTAAGGGTACAGTAGTGAATGGTACACACACGCACGCACACACACACGCATACACGCACACACACACACACACACACACACACACACACACACACACACACACACACACAGACACACACACACACACACACACACAAACACGCACGCACACACGCACACACGCACGCAGAGCATGCAGTAGGGGTTTACCCACCCACAGCCAAAGTAGTACTGGTAGGAACCCGCCACCAGCAGGTCCAGTTTACAGAACTGGTCCGAGTCGTCGTCCCGCTGGCCTGCAGGGTTCAGCCACTGCAGGGGTCTGTACTGCAGGGGCTCGAACCTCTGGCCCTCAGCAGGGTAGTTGGTGTGGACCTGGACCCTCTTGCCCTGAAGGGTGGGACCCAGCCTGAACTGGAGCTCAAAGCCTTGAGTAATGAGAACCCGCTGTTATTATTATTATCACCGGATACCTGAGGATCATCACAGGGGCCGTCTCCTTCCAGCGCGGCGTATTCACCCTTTAGAGCAGAGGAGTGGCAGGCACCTGGCTCTGAGGGTTCTGATGTGCTAATGATGCTGAGCGTCAGAAAGCCGAGCCACTTGTTTTCAAGTAGCCAAGGTTTATGCACACACATTTGTATGCAGAAGTGGATTTTCTTTTCCTCAAAAATACATTTGTGTATAAAAAACATTGAGAAGAACAAGACACAATACGCCTTCCAAAGCAACACAACTCTAATGAGTTAGAAAGCTCACCTCACCAGGCCTTCTGTCATTAAACCATTAGTCATCATTATGTCTTGCCTATACATAACATCTAATTATGAATCATGTTATCTATTAATAATCATCTAATAATAGCAGTAAAATGCTCTGGACCATATCCCTGCAGACGGGTAAAGTAGAACAGGATCCGCGTGGACCACCGACCTACGACACCTGATCTTCAGTGCTTCTGGGTCTAGCGAGCTCCGTACTCACGTTGCCGCGCGTGGGTCAGTATGGACACACAAAGTGCGTTAAAATCCTCCACACTACCAATCCGCACTCACACCCAGAGCAGAGCAGGAGCCGCGCGGCCGCCTGATGATGAGTCCACGTACCTTGCTCCAAGCGGAACAGAGTTCTGTCCAGACGCTCCATGTCACTGAGGACCAGCCGCCGCACTGTGTGTGCTGGTCTGGACCGCGCCAGGGCCGGGCTTTTTTAGGGTGCCCTTTCCACGGTGGAACGGGGCAGCCTTGGATTCCAGCGAGTTCAACCTGAGAAGGGAGGGCCCACAAGGGGGTCTCGTGGACAGAGGCAGGGCTGCCGCCGCCGTGCGGTGTGTGTAGGCCTACACTACGCTGACCACAGGCAAGCTGGGCTTTACGGCTCTGGACCGCGGCCGGAACTGCGATGGCCGGCCCGCTGGAGGTCACTGGGAATTTGGGAGCTGAGTGAGTTTTACGACGGGGGGGTGCGTCTGAAACAGGCCCCCAGTGCTGTGTGGATACGGCCGGAACCGGACAACAGTTGGAAGAAACGGACGCGTGACACACAGAATGCTGACCATGTAGCATGTAACTCAAGACGTCTTTACATCCCCCGTGTTCTGTCCGTTGAGGTCCGACTGTCAGTGACAAGATGGGGGGGGGGGGGACTGAAGTAGTCTGGACTTTGTGCAGAAATGATCTGGAGCTGAACAGCGTGGATGTTCAGCCCCTAGATAACTATCATGCACTACCGCACTCTCTAAAACACTTGAAAACACTCAAAAAACTAGCTACCTTGACTTAATTTGATCAATTTTGGCAACTTGGCAATAAACATCTTTCTGGTTCTGATTCTGACCTTCCTGCGCTGCTGACGCAGCACATTGTTCTGCAGTAACAGATCTGCTGGGCTAAATGTGGCTTTTTAACAGTTTAATAATGCTTTTTGGAAATCCAACCGTAAATGTTCTATTCTAGGAGATGATCATTTCCCTCAGCTATTTGATTTAATACTCAATCAAAAATCATATCTAATTATTGTTTCATGGCACAAATTCGTCCTGCACCATTTCCAAGTCTCCGTTTGGACAGGATTCAGAATCCAGGAGTAGTAAATAGTATGTATTGACAGGAGCTGTTGAGAGACAATCTACATCTCTAAATGGCTCTGCATTAAACATACTGTCGGCTAACAGTTTGTTACATTAACATGTAGCGAAGCAACACCGCCCTCTGGTGGAGGAAAACGCCTTCGACGCAGAGAGGTGGAGCCAGCTCTATGGGGCCAGCTGGAGGTCGGGAGCAGGGAGTGAGTGGACAGACGCGCTGAGGATCGGAGGACCTGGCAGAACTTCCTGGAAGCACAGGCGTGGTAAGTCAGACTCAGGCGTTTGAATGACAGGACATTGGTGTGCATCATATCATGTATGACTTTCCTCAAACTCCGCTGGCTGTCTTGTTGTGACCGAGAGCCGGGTGACCAAGAGCCCCCCCCCCCCCCCCCACACACACACACACACACACGTGTGCTGACGTGCTGACCTGAAAGTGGTGGTTCTCACGGAGGCGTTTCTCATTTACTTCAGGTGACCCGACACAAACCTGACTAACATCCAGGTATTGGAATGGCAAAGTTCATGTATTAATAGCGCTGGTGATAATTTGGAGCGTCTGACCCCCGCATGGACGCCCTGCTCACGTCCACCAGCCTGCTTATCTCCCCCACGTCCACGGTTGGTCTGTGACCTGGCTGATAATGTTCTGCTTCAATGTGATAATATTCTAGTTCGCTGTCGGCTGAACGACATGCTACTTAAACTGTAGACGGCTCACGTGTTCATAGTTTTCAGTGGCCTGGCTGGAAGCCAGCGAGATGCCTACAGAGTGAAGGCTTCCACACGTATGACAGAGGTTAAATGAAAGTGAAAGTGCGTATAGGTCTGGTGTGGCCCAGACAAAACAAAACCCAGCAGAAGGAGGGACAGTGAGCACTGAATGAAATCAATTGAGGTGATAGATTAAACCAAAATATTCAATATTTATATACAGTTGTCAACAAGTGAACAGGCACAGTTCAACGGAGAACAATACACTTGGTAACAGCTTTCTCAGAAATGCGCGCCACGCCCAGTATTGTTGGCAGGTGTCTTTTTATAGGGTAAGGTAAACAACTCAGAGAGTACAGATAACCCCAGACGGGGTTATTGAAATACAACTTAAGATAAGGATAGACGACACTTTCTATCCCACTCTTTCAGACAAAGCACAGAGTCTCTGCTCGTTCCCAAGGCCTTGAGATCTTCCGTCGCCAACAGACAGGGATTGTTGGTCAATCGAGAGGCCCACCACTTTGGCTGTACCCAGGTATTCACGCATAAGGTAAACAAGTATATAAATCGTGCATCAACAGATGGAGAGAAAAGGGTACATAAATCAGATAACTTGCATGTAGTATAAGTGCTTAAAAAGTATGAGTGCTCACAAGAATGAGAAGCAGAAAAAGGCCAGTGAGTTCATTTTCCATCACAGGTCCCAAGTGTTTTTACACATCTTTTATTGTGCAGTCAATGTTTTAAAGTCAGCCATTTTAAGTTGCTGAAATTGAAAGGGAAACTTGAGAGGATCCATTCCCACTTGTCCATGTCTCTTCCTCTTTCAGGTTATGACTTTATGATTAGGTTTCAGTGGTTTTCGTGTTGCGTCCTCCTCGTGATTCCCAGGATTGCGTTGTGCTTTCATGTCGGGTGTTGCTCCAGGGGTCCGCCATGAGGCGTGTGTGTGTTCTTCTGGCCGTGCTGGCCGGCTGGTTAGCGGGCCAGGCGGCGGTGGTGGTGGGCTTCCCTAACGGGAAGGTCGCCATGGCGTGCGAAGACATGGCGCCCGAGCATGGCCACAGCCCCAGGCCTGAGGCCCCGCCCTACGCCATGACCCTGGACACAGCAGCCGTCCAGCCGGGGGGCCGCGTCACTGGTAAGACCTGTCGCCGGTAAGACCTGTCGCCGGTAAGACCTGTCGCCGGTAAGACCTGTCGCTGGTAAGACCTGTCGCCGGTAAGACCTGTCGCTGGTAAGACCAGCCACTGGAAAGACCAATCAGCCTTGTCTCTTGTGGACCATCATATTTTGTATTTATTTATTTTATTTGTAGGCTATTCCTTTTTTATTTTTTAGTATTTTATTTTATTTATATATATATATATATATATTTTAGTATTTTATTTTATTTATTTATTTTTATTTTTTTGTACCCTGGCTGCTATGGCGACCCAATTTCCCTTAGGGATTAATAAAGTTTCATCTGTCTATCTATCTGTCTGTCTGTCTGTCTGTCTGTCTGTCACGGACATGTTCCTTAGCTCTGCTGTTTTCCTTTATACTTCTCATGTACACATCATGAAGATCTGCTTTCTGTCCTCATTTAGTTATTTTTTACTCTCCCTTCTAATTTCCTATCACTATTTTTCAACTCTTTTCATTCCTGTTGAGATTCCCAAAGTATCATTATATCTTAAAGCTTAATGTGTGTGTGTGGACAATGAAAACATTAGTAATGTCTTCTTCTTTGCTGTGGTCTTCCCTCTCGGACCCCCCCCCCAGTAACACTGCTGCTCGCCAACCAGAGCGCCCACCCCTTCAAAGGCTTCCTGCTGGAGGCTCGCGACGCCGCAGACCCTGTCACCTCAGCTGCCTTGGGCTCCTTCAGCCTCCTCCAGCCTGCCGACTCCCAGCTGCTGGCCTGCGGGGGCCGACAGGTGAGGTGCTCCGTCCTGCCACGCTGGGCAGCCTGCGGCGCAGTGACGCCTCCATCCAGAGTACCTTCACTGCACCCAGACCAGCTCCTCCTGACTCAGAGGGCTGTTTTCTCACTGAAGAGGAAGTCTATACATATATATTTTTACTGTATATATATAAACCACCACCACACTTGTCTAGTCAGTTGTCTTTCCAGAGCAGTGAAGACCGCCTCACGCTCAACTGTCATTGAGATTGGACTGTAGTTGTAGTTTTGCGATGTGCTGCTGAAGGCACACCTGTGAGTGAGTGTTTACCAGGTCTTCGTAAACATGCTGCAGGGGCAGTGCTGACCTTCTCGTGGCTTGTGTCTCCTGAAGGGCTCTGGTGTCAGTCATACCCATGGTACCAAGAAACAGCGGGTTCAGGTAGTGTGGCACTGCCCTCAGAACCCTCCTGCAACAGTCCAGTTCTTGTGAGTTTTCCAAAGTACGCACGTCGTTATACACACAGGATGTATTCTGTTTCCTCACACATCTCATGTTTTCCTCAGTCAGACCATGTTTCACCAAGCATTGTTGAAGGTCCTTTTAAGCTACAAGCTAGGAATCTTGTAGCTTAAGCTACAAGCTAGGAATCTTGTAGCTTAAGCTAAAGCTACTTTAAGCTATAAGAAATATTACACATTGTGACTAACTTGACGAGTGGTGTAATGATTTAGTGAGAACTACACACAATGTTCAAACATTGTGTGTTCTATACCTGGAACTAATCCAGACTAACAAATCAATAATTGACTCAATGTCTTGGGACGCCAAAGCAAATGCAAAATGTGCCCACCTTAGTTAATAACTAACATTCAGGATGAAGTACCTGTGGTGAGCTGGTGGTGAGTTGGTGGCTCACCAGGAGCCACAAACTCACCATGGAAAACCTGACACAACAACACATCATTTAGGCTAAAAGAAACCACAGCTTCCCCTTTCTATTCTTATTCTAGTGAGGGAGCGCACAGTGTTAGTATTCTGGTGTTGGTGCCTCGGTAATACTTTGTGTTTAGTATTTGGTAAATTAATTCAATCTCTTTCTTAATGATGTAGCAGTGAGTTTCTTCCTGTCATCCAGCTTGGTGACCTTGGTGTGGATCTCTTGTCATTCACTCCCATCCTCCAGTGCCTCTGTGGTGCAGAAGTACAGTGTGTATTGGGTCCAGATACCAGGCCCGTTGCTGAGTGTGACTGGAGCCTCCCCTGATGTCCCACCCACCACCACAGCTGCAGTCCTGTCCTCCGCGGTGAGTGGTGTGAATCGCGAGCTCATTAGCAAGGCTATCATTGGTCATCTGGGCTCCTGTAGGTGACGTTAGCGTGCTAGCGTTATTTTGTCTTTTCAGCAGTGGTGGACAGTAAAGAAGTACAAGTAATTTGTTACCGTACTTAAGTAACTGTTTAGCGTATAGCGTATTATTATTTTGTGAGACTATACATTTACTCAACTACATTTTGTAGGGGAAAACCTTACTTTTTACTCCACTACATTCCAAAAACCTGTCGTTCCTTTCATTGCTCCTTTCCAGTTTCCACGACGTGCATGCGTGACCATAGACAGTAAAGTGACAGGTCCAAATAAGTGCACGTGCACCGCAACTGTACCAATCAGAACGTGCACAACAGCTGTACCAATCAGAACACGCATGTGGTTTGGGTTTCTCACAACTTTGCGTCTCAGTCCTCCATTTGTATGTCTGTTTTCGCTGTGCGCTGTCAAGTTTGGTTTGACTTTTATAGCAAACACACAATAATGGAAAAAGCGCAAATATTATTGAGCACCCGTGGCCATTTTTAAGCAAACTATTTGAAGTAGTGGAAAGGAAGAATGACTCGTTCATTTTTAAGTGCTTTCTCTGTCTGCCTCTTTTTATAAATGAAGCCGCTAATTTGTTTAAGTCTGAAAAGTGGTAATTGTGTGAGGGCACAATGTTTATGTAGATCTAAATGGAATATGATGTCTTTACAACAATGCACAGACATGACAATTCTCTTTCTCTCTCTCTTTCTCTCACTCACTCACTCACTCACTCACTCACTCACTCACTCACTCACACACACACACCACTTACAGTACATACCTACGTGTCATACAGTAAAATACAATAAATTGTTAAAGAACTACGTGTTTAACGTGTTTTCCCCCATCCTGTTAATTCCTAACCATGCGGTTTCCATTTAGTATGTTGTGCGTATGATAATTTCAAATGATATCAGTACCAGATATCACAAGTAGAGAACATTGTATTTAGAGTGGTGTTTTTTTTTTTGCCATAAATGATTTGACTGAGTGTATAAAGGACATGGCAATACATTGGAACTAAATTACACCAAATTACTTTTACTTTTGATACTTAAGTACATTTGAAGCCAAGTAGTTTTATGCTTTTACTCAAGTCAACGTTTAAAGGGAGTACTTCCACTTTTACTGGAGTAATATTTTACAGTAGGTAACTCAACATTTACTCAAGTAGGCCTACGTGGTCTGAGTACTTCGTCCACCACTGCTTTTCAGTTTAGCCTGACTGGCTTATTTGACTTTATTTTTCATGGCTTATTTATCTTTATTTTGATTAAACCTAATGCATACACGGTTTGTGTCTGACCAAATAAACAATAACAAATAAATAAACAAATAAACAAAGGTTCTGAAAACATCGTTGCCTGCCTATTGACGTTGACTGATACTCTGCCCTCTGGTGGACAAAACATATACAACTTAAGTTTTATATCATAAAGGTCTTACTGAAGGCATTTAATGGTCAACATATTATTAATAAATATTTGAATATTAATAAACAAACGAACTTCGAATATGATTTTTGGGCAAAAGTCAAAGCCCTAGTGCACGCTCATGTCAGCACTGTGCATGCTAATTTTTTAAGCACATCAGTTTTGTGTGTACAGCTAGAAAAAAAACTCCCTACAGCTTTAATTTACTCCCAAAATGTGAACTGTTCTCTAACCCTGTGTGCGTGTTTCTTGAGATGTAACGCACGTGTTTCTTCAGAACTCTTAACTGTCTTTGTGATGAAAAGGGAAAAAAACCAAAGCTAACTAGGACGCCCCCCCCCCCCCCCCCTGTAGTTCAGCTCAGACGGCTGTGGACAGACCAAGTCCTGCTTCAGGGAGCCGGCAGGCTGCCGTCCAGAGTCGGACCCGGCCTGCGTCTTCCTGTCCTTCAGCCCCGACGCCGCGGGAGCCAGCGTGCTGTTTGAGCTCAGCGGCCCGGCGGAGGGATACGTGTCTCTTGGGCTCTCCCTGGATACCTGGATGGTAGGTGATCCGCCCCCCCCCTGACCCGGCCACACGTCCTGCCCAGGGGCCGCCGTGGTCGGGGTGAAGCCCCTAACCCTGACCACCGGGGCCGCCGTGGGTGTGTGAATGCATGAATGTGTGTAAGAGTGGGTGAATGTGAGGCGAAAAGCTGTGTCATGCATTCCATCATCATACAGCGTGACCAGTTCTTCATTAACATCTAACACTTTATGCTAACATACTAAGGTGCTGTGTTCTCTAGAACATACTAAGGTGCTGTGTTCCCTAGAACATACTAAGGCGTTGTGTTCTCTAGAAAATACAAAGGCGTTGTGTTCTCTAGAACATACTAAGGTGTTGTTTTCTCTAGAACATACAAAGGCGTCGTGTTCTCTAGAACATACTAAGGCGTTGTGTTCTCTAGAACATACTAAGGTGTTGTGTTCTCTAGAACATACTAAGGTGTTGTGTTCCCTAGAACATACTAAGGTGTTGTGTTCCCTAGAACATACTAAGGTGTTGTGTTCTCTAGAACATACTAAGGTGTTGTGTTCTCTAGAACATACTAAGGTGTTGTGTTCTCTAGAACATACTAAGGTGTTGTGTTCTGTAGAACATACAAAGCCAGGGGTTGTGTTCTCACTATCACGATCGACTGACTGCTGTGTCCCAGGGCAACGATGATGTCTACTTGTGTGTTCGAGATGAAGACGGAGTCAGCATCCACGCAGCCTTTGTCACTGGACGGACACATCCTGAGGTCGCTCCAGAGGTACTGCTTGCTGTACCTGACATGATGGACCATGACATCATGGATCATTGCTCAACTGATGAAGGTGATGTTCTGATTCGTCCCTGGTCCTAGGGTGCCTTGAGGGACCAGGCCTGGGCCATGTCCGACGGGGTCATCCAGTGTCGTTTCCGTAGAAACGTCCTCATCCCTCAGATGGGGAACAGGTTCGACTTGGACCAGAGCTATTTCCTGTTTCTGGCCCATGGCCAAGCTCAGCATGGTACGAAGCAGGGTGATGTGTTTTTTAATAAATATAAAACATGTACACGTAGAAAAACTCTAAACCCTCACATGTTATGCCCTCACATGGCAACCTCACATGTTAAGACACCACATGGTGACCGCACATGTTATGACCTCACATGGTACCCTAACATGTTATGCCTTCACATGGAAACCTCACATGTTAACACCTCACATGGTAACCTCACATGTTATGCCCTCACATGGTAACCTCGCATGTTAAGACACCACATGGTGACCTTACATGTTATGACCTCACATGGTACCCTAACATGTTATGCCTTCACATGGTAACCCGTCATGTAAAGACCTCACATGGTAACCTCACATGTTAACACCTCACATGGTAACCTCACATGTTAACACCTCACATGGTAACCTCACATGTTATGACCTCACATGGTAACCTCACATGTTATGCCCTCACATGGTAACCTCACATGTCAACCTTCATGAACACAAACTGCAGCTGTTGAAAGTCAATGTGTGTTTTTTTGTTGTTGATTTGTTGAGTATTTTCCATAAGCGTCTGTTTGTTGTGTGCTTACCGTGATCCACCAGTCATGGCCCTGAGGCATAGCGTGTCTTCAGGGGCCCTACAGCCTGGCCTTCCAATGGATTGCTCACCGAAGGATGGAGTGTGAATGGAAGACGATCTGAAAACGGAGTGTGTGTGTGTGTGTGTGTGTGTGTGTGTGGTTTAAAAGTCTTCATCACCCCTGTCTCCCCCAGGCTCCCCTCGGAGGCACCAGAGACAGCCTCTCATCTCCAGCGCCAGGACGCTCATCGTAGGGCCTCCTGTTGACCTCTCTGGCTCGCGCTCCCCGTTGCTCATCAAGTTCCACGGTCAGTCCGACAAGCATCGTGACCCTGAACCCACAGGACACTTTGACCCCAAATCCTCACTGTGCTGGGCAGTCGAAACGTTCCAAGATTCAAGTTAGCTGCCCTAACTTGAGCTGTTATGCAAACTCAACTTTTTATCTACTAATATACGACTCAATATAGAACTCTTTATCCCCACACCGGCAGTCTGGTTACACACTTGTAGTGAAGGAGGATTCCTACACACACACACACACACACACACACACACACACACACACACACACTCGTGTCAGTTAGTGAGTGGGATTCACTTCAGTTGACTTGAGCTCCTCCTGCATGACTTTGCTGCAGCACTGCGCTGTGAGATAGATGTCTGACGTTAGCACTTTTCCGTACGGGTGCTCTGGATCCGCCCCCACCTTGGGGGTAAACCTCTGGCAGCGCTCTGAACAAAGTTAGGTGACGACGCGAGCACCCATCCATGAGGGATAATATATAATAAACAATGATGAATTGTCCCCCAAGGTGACTCTGTGGTCCAAACCCATCTCGGCTCGGTCATGGTAGCACCGACGAAAATATGTTGATATTATATACAGTATATTTATATTATCATTGATAGTGAGGAGATTGTTGTTGATGCCGAAGAACAAGAAGTGCCAGGAACTCTAGATAGTTTAAGCTGAAGTTGTTTATTGGTCTCGTACGAGGAGAAGCAGAGGATTTCATAAAGCAAGAGATTCGTGCGTGAATCTTCCTCAGTTCTCTTCTGCCTGCTCCCGGAAACACAGTCTATTAAATACAAGTCTCAAATCGGAACAGCATGACAGGAGTGTCCCATTCTGATTGGCTTATAATGTATAAACATCACATGTTACTAAGCAGATTTGACATGACGTAGGTGTATTCTTCAATCACTTTATGTTATGTCTCCAAGTTCCAGAGAGTCAGACTTAAAGTCGCCAAGAGGAATACTATCTTCACTATGTCCTTCTTCAGAATGTCAGATCAACCTAACCGTACCATTGCTAGATAATATTTTTTCCTAACAATCATCATATACAATACAACAAGCCATGCCCAGTGTGAAACGCCTATCCCTCCCCCCAGGGGTCCTGATGCTGGCGGCGTGGATGTGGCTGGTCAGCACAGCGGTCATCTTCGCCCGACACTTCAGGCGTGTGTGGCCGGGCGTTCTGCTGGCCGGAGACCAGCCCTGGTTTCAGGTATAGGAGACCATCACAGACACGGGCAAAACACAGCCTCATCTCGGGCTTTTGGTGATTCAAAACTGTGATGACAACATGTGTTGCAACCTAGAATTATTTGGGAATTTGCATATTGATTATTCAAACTAAAATAAGCTGAAATAGATTTAATCTGTTTAAGCAGAAGATATTCTTTATTAAGCAGAAGAGATTCTTAATATTCATTGTATTTTGATATTGTTAGAATGCCAAATGTGATGTTGATTAATGTTACTTAGTAGTCTTAGATGTCATTGATCTGCGCAGTAGAGCGAGGGAGAGAATCGAGTCACGTTGTGCACACGTTGTTAGTACTGAAGTTCGCCACAGTCTTCTTTGTGTAAAAAACTCTGCAACAAAAGAACTACACCAAACGTTGGAAATGTGACTTTCAACGAGTCCCAGAGGTCTGTCGGTCAGGTATTGAAACGCCTGCGAGGTCTTTGGAGAGCTGGTGCTCAGTCCTTACTCCTGGTCCTCCATTGAGCCGTGGGGAGGATCGTCGGTATGATCACCTGACCTGGGTGTGTGTGTGTGTGTGTGTGATGATGCAGGTTCACCGGGGATTGATGCTGCTGGCAGTCTGCCTCACCAGTGTGGCCTTCACGCTTCCCTTCCTGTACAGAGGAGGGTGGAGCAAAGTAAGTCATCCGCCGCTGCCGTTCTCTCTCCCTGTCCGTCTCCAGCGTGCTCACGTGTTGTGCTGTGTTGTGAATCCTTTGTCTCCTTTGTGATGATGTCCTCCAAAGCCGTGTGTGGGCGACGGTCCATGACTCACCCTGTGGTGTGGAGAGAGGCTACCATGATAGCTGCCCAGAGTACTGCTGCCCACAGAGTAGATGGTGTAGATGGTGTAGATGGTAGATGGTGTAGATGGTGTAGATGGTGTAGATGGTATTGATGGTGTAGATGGTGTAGATGGTGTAGATGGTGTAGATGGAGTAGATGGTATTGATGGTATAGATGGTGTAAATGGTATAGATGGTATTGATGGTATAGATGTTGTAAATGGTATAGATGGTATTGATGGTATAGATGGTATAGATGGTATTGATGGTATAGATGGTATTGATTGTCTCTAGATAGTCTAGAGCAGTGGCTTTCAACTGGTGGGTCACGGGCCTTTGTCCGGGAAAAAAAAATGTTAAGAAAAAAATCCTGTGCTTTTATCGATGAGGATTTTTAAGAAATTTAAAATTATCCTTGATCTGGGTCGCGGCTTGTCATGAAGGAAGCCAGACCGGTTGCGAACCACTGGTCTAAGATGGTCTAGATGGTATTGATGGTATTGATGGCATAGATAGTCAGCCACTCATTGAGCTCACCAGTTTCACTGGGGGGAGGACAGACAGTGTATATAGTCAGTCATCTAGCTCACCTTCCCCAGCTGGCCCGGCCCCCTGTCTCCCTCTCATGCCTGGCCCCGCCCCCCTGTCTGCCTCTCATGCCTGGCCCCGCCCCCCTGTCTGCCTCTCATGCCTGGCCCCACCCCCCTGTCTGCCTCTCATGCCTGGCCCCGCCCTCCTGTCTGCCTCTCATGCCTAGCCACCCCCCTGTCTGCCTCTCATGCCTGGCCCCGCCCCCCTGTCTGCCTCTCATGCCTGGCCCCGCCCCCCTGTCTGGCTCTCTTGCCTGGCCCCGCCCTCCTGTCTGCCTCTCATGCCTAGCCACCCCCCTGTCTGCCTCTCATGCCTGGCCCCGCCCCCCTGTCTGCCTCTCATGCCTGGCCCCGCCCCCCTGTCTGCCTCTCATGCCTAGCCCCGCCCCCCTGTCTGCCTCTCATGCCTGGCCCCGCCCCCCTTTCTGCCTCTCATGCCTGGCCCCGCCCTCCTGTCTGCCTCTCATGCCTGGCCCCGCCCCCCTGTCTGCCTCTCATGCCTGGCCCCGCCCCCCTGTCTGCCTCTCATGTCTGGCCCCGCCCCCCTGTCTGCCTCTCATGCCTGGCCCCGCCCATTCACACAGCAGCTTTTAACACTTTATGTTGTGTATGAAAACCACAAGGTCCCAATAATCATGGGCTAATATAGAAGGCTACTTACAGTAGCCTACTGTATACTTCCGCTGACTATATGTTTTTTTTGCAGCGTGCAGGCTACCATCCATACCTGGGCTGCACTGTCCTGGCTCTCGCTGTCCTCCAGCCAATCATAGCAGTGTTCAGACCTGCCCTGCAGTCCCCCAGGTGAGACCTCAGACCGTGTCGTCCGTCCTGCTCAGCAGGCAGCTGTTGGAGAGACTAAGGGGAATTTAAAAAGCTAGATGGACAAAATGACCGATGGACGAAATGCTAATCTCTGACTGCCTGCTAGGAGGCTCCTCTTCAACTGGCTTCATCGATCAACTGGCATTCTGCTGCAAATACTTGCTGGTGAGGAACTCTGTCTGTCTGTCTGTCTGTCTGTCTGTCTGTCTGTCTGTCTGTCTGTCTGTCCGTCTGTCTGTCTGTCTGTCAGTCCGTCCGTCCATCTCTACCTGCTGACCATGTTCTCGCTCCCCTCTCCTCAGTGGCATGTGTCTTCCTGGGCTTCCAGCAGCAGGCCTTGCTGCTGAGGGGCCCCCGGGCCACAGGGGCCCTGGTGGGATGGCTGCTCTGGATCCTGCTGGCTGACCTCGGGCTCCAGCTGCACTCCGTCGCCGCCGCCAGGAGGAGAAACAGTGGTACTGCAGTCCTGTTGTGTACGATCCAGGTCTTCCTTGACCCACTGTTGTATGAGTTACAGTGTAGTCTCATGTTCACACTGTAGTTCAGCTGTATACGTTACAGTATAGTCTCATGTTCACACTGTAGTTCGGTTGTATGAGTTACAGTAGAGTCTCATGTTCACACTAGTTCTGTTGTATGAGTTACAGTATAGTCTCATGTTCACACTGTAGTTCGGTTGTATGAGTTACAGTATAGTCTCATGTTCACACTGTAGTTCAGTTGTATGAGTTACAGTGTAGTCTCATGTTCACACTGTAGTTCAGTTGTATGAGTTACAGTATAGTCTCATGTTCACACTGTAGTTCGGTTGTATGAGTTACAGTATAGTCTCATGTTCACACTGTAGTTCGGTTGTATGAGTTACAGTGTAGTCTCATGTTCACACTGTAGTTCAGTTGTATGAGTTACAGTATATTCTCATGTTCACACTGTAGTTCGGTTGTATAAGTGACAGCATTTTCTCATTATAGGTCTTCACAGTATAGTTTCTTAAGTATAGGTGTTACATTTCTCTCATTTTCACAGATTAAGGCATGGAAGTCTTTGACTTTTGCTGTGATTTGGATGCAACTGTTATGAAATGGTCTGCATGCAGTCTAATGTTTATGCACAGCTTCACATGAAAAGCGCAGATTTTCAAGTTACTTCTTTGGTTGCTTCCTGGGGATGAGGCTTGCGACTAAATGTTCCCCAGCTTAATGACAGTTCTGCAGCCTGAAGCCACAAACCAATCTCTCCCCCATGGTTCACTGTGATTTAGAAAGGCATTAAAACCTGTGTGTGTGTGTGTGTGTGTGTGTGTGTGTGTGTGTGTGTGTGTGTGTGCGCGCTGATTGGTGGGATGTGATTGAACGTGTGTGCGTAAAGCGACAGAGACAGCATCTTGTAAACATTGGCCATCAAACACAGGAAGCCCTCCTTCCATTCCATCTATTATTTTAGATCGTCAAACAGAGCTGTCTTCTGATTGGACACAGTATCGAGAGGTTGGCGTCAACCGGGGTCAAAGTTGAACCTGTTACCACTCTTGAGTGTAGCGTCAAGCCCCTCAGAGCAGCCAGGGTAGCGACAAGGCTAGCTTAGCCTTCAACGCTCAGCTCCTGTCGACCACACTGGGCGCTCCTCTCGTGGTCCCCGCCGGACGCGTTAAAGCAGCTGCCTGTTTTGTTTTGTTCAGTCCTTCAGTGGCCAACAGGGTGGTGGTCCACAGGACGCGGCCAGGACGTGGACAGCCTCCTGGTTACAGAGCTGGACGCTCCACGTCAGCCAGAGGTTTGGTCTTTCTCTTTCTCCTCGTTGATCTTCACACACAAAATATGCATTCAGAGAGATTTGGAAATTGATACGTAATATTGTGGTGTTTATCTCTTAGGTTCACACGTTGAAGAAGATGGTGATGCTTGTCTTCCAGATAGGAAACGTCTTGTTCCTTGGAGTCTTGATTAATGCCGTCGTGAACGTATGACTCTCAACTTCATACCAAATGTGTTGTTTTAATTGAGCGTACTTTAAGAGTCATTATGAACTTACTGAAATTGCACTGTGTTATTTGTGAAAGCGGACACAGATTGTGTATTGTGTGTTTTATATTATGCCTCTTTTGTTTTGGAATTGTAATAAAGTCTGAATTTGTAAGAATTTGTGATACACATTGTGAAATATTTGTAATTATGGGTGTATGTCTAATATGATGACTAACTTATTATCAGTCATCAGCAGCTAATAGCTGATGAAACATTCCATGCTGTCCATTGATTATTTTTTTCTACATGAATGAAGCCTGTCCTGAATAAACACAAGAGGCAGAACCAGACATGTCTCATCTTTTTTTTTATTGTTGCATGGATCTCTTTGAATACTCAACACACACACACATACAGAGATAAAAGCCCCTCCAGATATTCTGTTCATGAGGTTGAGAAAAACAAGCATCTCTCAGTACCTCACTTGTTCTGCATCTTTCAGTAGCGACTTCTGTGTGGAACAAGCGTACAACACAGTGGAATGTGAAACACTGGGGTTACAATATGCGTTTATTAGCCATAGAATATGTGCTTCGTTGTGTGATGCTTAGAACACCATATGCTCTATGTTCATCATTTGCTGATCATTATTCTTTAAATAGTTGTGATGATAGTGAAGTTCAATTGCATTTAAAGGAGTCATTTTGAAAAAAAAAGTCATTAAATACTTCAAATATATATACTTTAAATATATAATACTTCATCCATTCACATTACGCTTTAGATTTTTGAATACAACTATATATGCAGTGGTTAACTGATTTCCATTTAAGTTATTTTGTCATTTTAAATTCCCTCTTTCCCTTTTTCAAAAGTATTACCTTTTTAGAATGATCAACTAAATATTACGAAATTGTTACCGCAGGATAACAGAGGTAAAGGCTTTGTGCTGTTAGGGTGCAAGGATTTCAAAAATCATTGTACATCTCAAAAATACATTTTGGATTGTCATATTTTTTTTTTACGAAAGATACATGTAAGCTATTAAAACATTAGAGCTGTTCTCAAGCTGCCTTTGATCTACTGGTTTATAATATTATCTTTTGGTATTGAAGATCATCCAAGCAGCAAATTAAATCACATTACAAAAATACATTAAATATACACGTAGAGCGACGTAGCTTTTATTGCCTTTAGCGCAATAGACGTAACATCAAAATGTTTTCTTGGTTGAATGTTTTACATTTATAAATGTTAGCAAATCGTGGCCTAAACAATACATTCATTTAACCATCAGGCATCTTGGCAAACAAACATTGGAACACACTTGCACATACTGTTCTTCTACAAATCTAACCTCTAGGTAAGGCCCAGTCTGTGCAGTACGTGGTTTTCTGTTGTCAAAGATTTAGTTATTGTTAAGCCAGTTGCACTTTTCCAAAATTCACAATATTTTTGCATGAAGAATCACAGAAGCAGAGTGATGCTGTGTTGAAAACAAACACTGTGTGAGACACAGTACATGGCAGTACGCTTACAGACGCTTCACAGCTGACCGTTCCCGCCTTCCTCAGTCGTTCTTGGCGAATTCCCCGGCGAACTCCCCGGCCTCCCAGCGTAGAGCCAGGGCACTCTTACGCCTCTCTTTACTGTAGACGTCTGGGAACTGAGGAAGAACATGTCCTTGTGTTTATCCTGCTCACAGCGCCTCCTCTAATAATAATAATAATAATAATAAATTAGTTTTGTATAGCGCCTTTCATGACACTCAAGGTCGCTTTACAAAGAGTGTGTGTGTGTGTGGGTGTATGTGTGTGCATGAGTGCGTGTGTGAGAGTGAGTGAGGATGCAAGTGCGCAGGGCGCCAGGTGGGGTTGTGAGGGGGTTAACGCTCTAAAGACAGTGGAGATGGTTGTGGACTTCAGGAAGTACTCAGCCTCACCTGCCCCCATCACCCTCTGCGACTAAACAATTGACACTGTGGAGTCTTTTCGCTTCCTGGGAACTGTCATCTCCCAGGATCTCAAGTGGGAGCTGAACATCAGCTCCCTCATCAAGAAAGCCCAGCAGAGGATGTACTTCCTGAGCTGAAGAAATTCAACCTGCCCAGGACAATGATGGTGCACTTCTACTCCTCCATCATTGAGTCCATCCTCACCTCCTCCATCACCATCTGGTTCGCTGCTGCCACCGCCAAGGACAAGGGCAGACTGCAGCGCATCATTCGGTCTGCAGAGAAGGTGATTGGCTGCAGTCTGCCGTCGCTCCAGGACCTGTACACCTCCAGGACCCTGAGGCGTGCAGGTAAGATTATGGCCGACCCCTCCCACCCCGGTCACCATCTCTTTGCATCACTCCCCTCTGGTAGGAGGCTGCGGTCCATCAGGACCAAAACCTCACGGCACAAGAACAGTTTTTTCCCGTCTGCCACTAGCCTTGTCAACAAGGCCCGGAGCCCCCCCTGACACTGACTCTCTCCCTCCCCCCACACAGACCTACATGCTACATTAACGTGGCATCTTCAGATCGTCTGCGTTACATTACCGCACAGTGTGTACAGTGTGCACTCATTCGGGTCCACCATTTTTCCATTTTCCTCTGCATGCACTACTGCTCTGTATTCCATATTCATATTCATACTCATATTCATTGTACATTGTATATATATATTTATTATAGTTATTTTACTTTTTTACTTACTTATATTTTTAATACTGTTTTTTCCCTTGCACCAATTGCACCAAGTTGAATTCCTTGTAGGTGTAAACCTACTTGGCAATAAACTTGATTCTGATTCTGATTCTGATTCTGATTCTGATTCTGATTCTGAAAGGCCATAGGCCTCAGAGAAAAGGTGTGCCTTGAGGTGCTTTTTGAATGTATCAACTGAAGGGGCACAGCGGATGTGTGGGGGGAGTTGGTTCCACATGGTTGGGGCACCTCACTCTGTCACCTCCTGCTCACAGCACCTCCTCCACCACCTCACTCTGTCACCTCCTGCTCACAGCACCTCCTCCACCACCTCACTCTGTCACCTCCTGCTCACAGCACCTCCTCCATCCAGTTGAATCTAATCGAATCGAATCTAATCACCTCGCTCTGTCACCTCCTGCTCACAGCACCTCCTCTACCACCCCACTCTGTCACCTCCTGCTCCTCCTGTTACTGTGTAGGTTCTGGAGATCAACCTTGTATTATTCTGACTGTTACAGTGTAGGTTCTGAAAGTCACACAACTTGTGGCCCATGAGTGTAGAGCTTATTTGACCCTGACAGTGTCAACTCATGCTCTTCTACAGAAAGACTGTCTTTACGGCCACATACCCAGCATGTCCTGTATGGTGTGAGATTTACCCTGTGGTCGCAGGACAACGCCGCCCGCTCCATTCGGTAGGCCGTCTTCATCGGGGACGATGGCGAAGATTTGCATTTCTCTGGAATGTCAGCTGAGAGGAAAACACATTCTCATGTGAACACGATAGAAGGGTTAAATCAGCAGCAACACTCTGCTGCTATCACTAGAACATCAGCAGAGAACAATCTTTGACCAGAGTGCAGAAGGTTGAGAAGGTTGTGAGGTGTGCGGTGCTGCTACATGCCTGAGTGACTGAAGGCCAGGCTGTCCATCTGGCTGGGTGACGCGGCGCTGGAGCTGAGCCGCTCCCTGCCGTACACAGTGGCCCTCTCCTTCCTCAGCTCCTCCTCCCGCTGCTTCACCGCCCGGATCTCCTCATCCACCAGGGACATGGAGCTCCTGGAGCGCAGCTTGAAGAAGGGGTTGTTGAGGAAGGTCTTCTCTTGGGGCTGCTCGCAGACCTTGCTCAGGCAGAACTCTGAGGCACTGCGTATGATCAGATTGGAGGTCTCCAGGATGATCACGCTGGAGTTGTTGCCTTCTTCACCTGCTTGCTCCCACACCTTGTGGTGTGGACCACTGGAGAAGTCCTCGCCGGGCTCCAGGATGATGACATTGTTGGCCACGACCTCATGGCTCAGCGGCCCCTTCGCAGGCGAAGAGGTGATGATGAAGGACGGTGTCAGCGGCGTGCTGCTGGAGCGGGGGATGCCGCGGGACAGGGCGCAGTCCATGGACTTGCCCATCCTGGAGAAACCCCTGCCTTTCCTGAAGTGGTCCTCTCTCTCCATGGCCGCGCGGATCTCCCTTTCCACTGGGGTCTCGGGGTCTTCGAAAGGCGACCTATAACTCAAGTCATCCAGACCCGAGTCCTCAGAGCAGGGGCTGAACTGGGTGAGGGGGTGGTCTCCCATCGGGCTCATGTTCTCCAGGGAGTGCTCTCTCCTCTGAGGCCTTTCCACGTTGCGCACGGGCGTGTACATGAAGCTGTGGCTGCCGTGCAGGGTGGGCGTCTTGGCGGTGGGCGAGACTATTCTCATCTTGCTTTGCTCCTCCATCTCCAGCCACTGTTTACGAGCCACCTGGAAGTCTACGTGCTCCGTGCTGACGTTCTCGCTCTTGGTCTCCTGGATCACACAGAAGTCCTTGGGAAGCTTCTTGGTGGTGTCCAAGCTCAGGGGAGACGAGAACTGTCGGTGTGAAGCGTCTTTTCCATTTTCACTGTCGTCTTCTGAAATTTTGGACAGTCCCGGGTGGGACAGTGGGTTGTACACAACCTCCTGGGGAGGAGAAGAGAAGGACACGATGTCGATGGGCTGCTCCAGCACTTCGTCCTCCAGCCCGTCCTCAAAGGGGGTTTCCTCGGCTTGAACGTCATCCTCTTCTTCCCTGGCCTCGGCCTTCTGCACGAAGAGCTCCTGCGCGCTCAGCTGGAGGCTATCCAAGTAGGAGTCGTCGTCTTCTCTGTTGATGGAGGAAGAGAAAATGGCCCTCCACTTTTCATCCGTGTCGCTGTCGGACGAAGCCACGGCGATCTCCACTCTCAGGCATTCGTCGACTTCCAGGTCGCGGTAGGACTCGTTGGAGACGTCAGACATGGCCTCTTCTTGAATGTAGTGCTCCAGTATGGACTCTTCCTCATCCCCAGCAGGAGCTTCACAGGGGATATCGGGACTAACGGGGTCCTCTTCCGGTTCAGTCGCGAGGAGGAGTCCTTCGTCGTCGCCGTCCTGGGGACCGGGGGGCCCGTCCTCCTGGGCCTCAAGGCCCTGCTCCTGGGTGTCCTGTCTCTTGCGGTGGGCTTCGTTCTCATACACGCTGTCTGCGCTGGACAGCGTGTCGGACACCGACGAGGCAATGGACTCGTTCCTGTTGAGCTCCTCGTGTCCTGTCCCGGGACGCGCCGGCCCCTGGTGTCCCGTGCCCGGACACGGGGGCTCGTCGTGTCCTGTCACTGGACACGGGAGGTCGTCGTGTCCTGTCCCTGGACACGGGGGCTCGTCGTGTCCCGTCCCTGGACACGGGGGCTCGTCGTGTCCCGTCCCTGGACACGGGGGCTCGTCGTGTCCTGTCACTGGACACGGGAGGTCGTCGTGTCCTGTCCCTGGACACGGGGGCTCGTCGTGTCCTGTCCCTGGACACGGGAGGTCGTCGTGTCCTGTCCCTGGACACGGGGGCTCGTCGTGTCCTGTCCCTGGACACGGGAGGTCGTCGTGTCCTGTCCCTGGACACGGGGGCTCGTCGTGTCCTGTCCCTGGACACGGGAGGTCGTCGTGTCCTGTCCCTGGACACGGGGGGTCGTCCTGTCCTGTCCCGGCATACGGGGGCTCCTGGTGTCCTGTCAATGGACACAAGGGGTCGTCGTGTCCTGCCCCAGGACACGGGGGCTCCTGTGTTGTGTCGAGACAGAGAGCGGTGGCCTCATCATCAGCACATTCAGGCTGCATGGCGTCAGGGGGGTCAGGAAAGAGGTGCAGAAGATCTTCTCCGGTGGCGGCCTCCGAATCCGTCTCGACACAAACCCGCTCGCTCCCGCCGCTCGGCTCCTCGCGTGTCTCCTGTCCGGGCGAGTCCTCTGCGGTGAGTTCCACTTCATGCTCTTTAGAGGCTGCGCCGTCTGATTGTTCAGCGGTTTCCATGGTGACCGTGTCAGTGAAGAAGCTGGTTCTGTTCAAGCCGGTGCTCTCAGGGCTGCCGCAGCCGTCCGTCTCCTGGTGTCCATCCACCTCTCTCGCTCCGGTGTTGGCGTTCTGCAGAGAGGAACATGTCCATGTGTTAGAAGAGGAGGGAGAGAGATGTAGGTGCAGCACCGTCGCTGTGTTAATTAGCGCTGAGTCGGCTACATTTGTAGAGGGAACTGGATGCCACCGTTCAGCAAAAAAAAAAATATTAGTTACCACCTACACACCACTCGCCGCTTATTTCCCAAGTGAGGAATAAAGTTTCTGCCTGGGTTCCTCAAGTAGAATGTGTTGTAATGCTGGTAGTTCTCCTCGGTCAGTAAACCAACATGGCTGCTAGGCTCTGTGTGCAGGGTGTTCGGTGTGAATGTGAATCCTGTTTAGCAAGATACTGAACATAATTACACTGCTACGTGATCATCATAGATCTAGTTGGACAGTGAAAAGGAATGACCACCGTTTGAGAAAGGCATTATGACATTGATGCACTCCTGGAGAAAATAAAAAACTAAACCCAGAATGCAAAAAGAATGGTCATAGACATTGCTATGATCAACAGCATCTGGCTTTAATCAAATACCTGTTTTTCTATAGATTTTTTATGGTTGATTTAAATCTAAAATACAACCCTGAAATGCATAATTTTTGATTGAATTACAGAGGAATGTAACTGATGAACACACATCACCATTTGTACAACCAGCTAGGTGTTGTAGTAGCCACTCAACCCTCCCTAACCTAGCCCTAACCCCAACCCTAATCCTAACCTAACCCCAATTTTACCCCAACCCCAACCCCTTAACCATAATCCTAACCCTAATCCCAACCCTATCCTAAACCTAACCCAACCCTACCCGTTCATTCATGAGAGGGTAGGATAAAAAGCCACCTCGTTTCAAGTGGGGCTCAGTGGTGATCGTTTACTACTGCTGAGAACCCAACACGTTCCCTGGAGAGCTGCAGCTCCACCAGTACAGCGGTCTCAGGTCTGTTATGTAAGACTGCAGGCCTGGGACTCCACCCACGCACCATGTCCCTGGAGCCCAGGAACTCCACAGGGACACACGGCTGCTCACGTGCTAGTCTTCACACACGGAAACACACCTGCATGCGCTCTGCCCCCCCCACGCTGAAGAGCACTCAAATGCAAAGGGCAGTATGGGGGTGGTGGGGGGGGGGCTCTCACTCAAGGACACCACCACAAAGCAGCCGGCAGTCACCCGAACACCACTCAGAGGAGATCTCTTTGTAAAACTGCTACATGAACATAGCCCTACGTGTGATGTGTACAACCTGTTTACTAGAGGGTACTACAACAGCCCTACGTGTGATGTGTACAACCTGTTTACTACAGGATACTACAAAAGGCCTACATGTGATGTGTACAACCTGTTTACTACAGGATACTACAACAGGCCTACGTGTGATGTGTACAACCTGTTTACTACAGGACACTACAACAGGCCTACGTGTGATGTGTACAACCTGTTTACTACAGGACACTACAACAGGCCTACATGTGATGTGTACAACCAGTTTCCTAAAGATTATAATGATACACATTAATTAAGAATTGATTGCAAGCATTGATTGCAAGTTTTACTGAGGTAGACTCGTCATCCGTTATCTGCTAATGTGCCTACGTCTGTCCTGTAGGCCTGCCAGGGTGGGCTTTGGAGCGTCCTGTGGCACTGAGGTCATGTCTGGCCCGTGCTGGCGTTCCCCCGGCTCTGAGGCTCTGGAGGACTTCCACCATTCACCAGGAAAGCCGTGCTGCAGACAGCCCCCTAATCCTGCGGCCCGGCCGCCAAATTCTGCTCTGGTCTGGTCTGGCTTTGGGCTGTAGTTCCCCCACTCTACGAAGGGTCCCGCGTGTTGTTGTGTGACGAGAACACTATTCAGCTGACTGTTCCACCGCGTCCTCCGGTGATGGAGACTGAAGACTTGAGACTTCATCTCTCTCTAGTAGGGGGCAGCCTGGGGCCGACTGGTTAGGGCTTCGGACTTGTAACCGAAGGGTTGCCGGTTCGAACCCCGAACGGCTGAAGTGCCCGTGAGCAAGGCACCTAACCCCTCACTGCTCCCCCGAGCGCCGCTGTTGGCAGCTCACTGCCTCGGGATTAGTGTGTGCTTCACCTCACTGTGTGCCTCACCATCACTGTGTGCTGAGTGTATTTCCACTAATTCACGATTGGGTTCAATGAGACCAAATTTCCCTCACGGGATCAAAAGAGTAATTCTTCTTCTTCTTCTTCTTCTTCTTAGTAGTTCGCTTTCCACTTCAATGTGTTCGTGAAGACCGTGTGGTACTCGCTGCTTAACGTCGTCTGCTCCCCCGCAGCGCGGAGGGGAACTACTCCCAGCGGGGGGCTACATCAGCACCATGTCACCACCACCTCCCGCCGGGTCCCAGGCCTCCGCTGTCAGCCCCGTTCTCCCAGCAGGGGAGGAAGGGGGGGGGGGGGGGGGCGACAGGCGGGAGGACTGAAGCCAGACAGAGACAAAATCCCGACCCTTTGGTGCAGACTTTTTAAGGGGGACACCGTTGGACGCGGCGGTGTCCCCCTGTGGTGTCTCTCTCTCTCCCCCCTCAGCTGCCGGCGTCTCCTCGTCTCGCGCCTCTCAGAAGACGGCGACACTTTAGGGACTCGGCCATTAAGTGTTATATCATTCAGTGTGACAATAATGAATAGTCATATTCTTTCGTCTTCACTGAGACCAAAGCGGACGAGACGGTTTCCGCGTACAGTCAGGTTGATGTGGTCGTCAAGATTGATGTCAACTAGGGATGGGCGATATGGCCTGAAATCCATATTGCGATATACATTGCAGTCTCTTGCGATAACGATACATATCACGATATGGAAATTATAATAGAACCATTTCAGAACAGGTTACATAGACCCTAAGGAATATAGTTCTATAGTGAATGGTCAGGCTGAGGAAAGGCTCCATGGTACGGCTCGACCACAGGTTCCGTTGTAGTGGCAAAGTATTTCAAGTCACACGGCTCTTTTTCAACCTTTTGGCGGAGCTCGGCATACAATCTTGCCATCTCTGTTTCTGTAAAGTATTTGCGGCTCGGCACCTCATATCGTGGATCAATAGCTCTGATCATGGCTTTAAAGCCGCGTCTCTCTACCATTGTGGGCTCTTCCTATTGTAAGGAGTACCTTTTGAAAATGAGTGAACTAAAGTAAACATACCTACAGATAAGAGATAAAGATTTAAAAAAAGACGATACAAGTAGTAAAAATAGTAGTAATTAGTAAAATAGTAGTAAAAATAGTAGTAAAAAGAAAATATCGCGATAGAGCATATTATTAAAACCTCTATCGTATGCCATTTGTTATAGTTTATATCGTATATCATTTATATCGTGCATTACTAATGTCGACATGTATGTTGGGTGACGGGGGGCAAATGGACCGTTTCACATTTTGACACACACACACACACACACACAGAATCCCAGCTGCGCTGAAGCTTGGGGTCTGGTATGGAACTGGCGTCCACAGAAACGAGCCATATGATGTGTTAAAATCATTTCTTCTCTACATATCGCTCACATAATCCTAATGATGTGCAATACGAGTCTATATGCAAGCAACACTTTTTACCCATTCATTAGCACCTAGCTAAGCTGTCCTACTACCTGTCTGCAGTAGAACCTCCAGAGGGAAATACTGTCTAAACCCCACTGCTTACACCACAGTCCACACACACTCATGCTGCTTGGCTAGGCTTATGGGTAGAGGTATATGTGCAAACCCAAACTGTATGCACACACACACAAATCCTGCCAGTGAGTCTGTATCAGTCTGTGTGTGTGTGTGTGTGTGAGCGTGCGTGTGTGTATGTGCGTGCCTGCTTGTGTGTGTGTGTAGGTATTGGCGGAAATGTCATTAAAATGAGGGTGACAGTGGAGATAAGGAACCCTGAGGCCACACATCCAAAGCAGCCACAGCTTGACAGCCCGGGTTGATCCATGTACCCATCAAGCTGTGAGCCTCCTCCTGGGAAAGCTCCCTGGGAAGCAGGTCAAAGTACCTGCAGGAAGTTATAATGATCACAAATAAATCCAGCCAACTTTAGGGTTATCGATTAGAATGCAAATGAGTGGCAATCAAAGAAGTTAAGTCTGTGAGTCTTCAATTACTGTTCATAAGAAATATATCCTGTCCTCTCCATGAAACACCTCAAAGTCCAGATCTGGGTAATCAGACTCAAATGCCTTAAAGGGATATCTGTAACCTCCCAACACACCCTATCATGTTATATCACATATACAACATGATATACTTTGTTTGAATTCACGTGGACATCATGTTCCTCCTCATCCCAGGTGCGTGAACGTCGGAGCACCACCACTGACGTGAGAGAGCTTCTCTCTGAATGCCGTCGAGATGCTGTGGAAGGTGTGGAGACGTTAGGGAGCAGCCCTGGGCTTTGTGTGTCTCCACACAGTGAGACACACAAAGGCTGGGCACGCGGCCGGACCGCCAGCCTTGGGAGACACATCACACACACTCACGTGGATAATGAGCCCGGGTCTTTCTGCTCACACTCTCTCAGTCCCTTTCATGTCAGAGTATTCACGGCACACACATAAAGACAGCAACGCAGAGGCAACAAAAGCCCACATTCGCCACAGCGTCCATCAGCACACAACATCGAGGTTGGGGTCCTGGCAGCGGGCTGAAGGACGCGTGCGTGGTCAGTGCATTTCGTCCCTCATCAGAAAACACGTGTGTTCAACAACAAAAAGAAACATACACACAGCACGACAATGCATGTACACACTCGGCTCATGATGCAGACAGGCCATTTCAACCTCCCAACTTCACTGAACAATACCCTGCGTGTTTGCAGTAACAAGTCTTCTACTTTGGGTCACACAGTGCATTTCAACAGGAGACAGGGCAGCTTTAATGAATGCTTGCTAATTGTGTTCACAATCAGCTATTTGCACACTTGTAGAGATAATGCATGCATGTACAGATCTGTGGACAAACTATATGTGATACATAACTAAATAACATGTTTACATTCTTTGTGTTTTGGATTATTATTTGAGATGTATGTATTAAAAAATGCTTCTGCATACCAATTATGATTAAACATTTCACACCCATAGAAAAAAAAGCTAAATGCAAAACTGCAAAGCCAAGCCAGAATGTGTCATAACATATCCGTGCATCCACACGCACACATGACGCACCAACCCGGCGCGCATCCACGACCCGCAGGAGAATAGATTGCTATGAAACTCTTCCTCTCCCGCTGTGGACCACCGCGTCCCTCGACAGATCTTCTGTTGCTCATGAGTCCGTATCGGTGATCTATCACCACACACGCATGCTACAGTGTTCCCCTAGCAGCCGAGACACAGAACACGGAGGTCCTCTGTCCGCTGATCACCTACCTGCTGCGGTGGTCCCGAGAGGGGGAGGCAGGGTAACACACTCGGTGTCTGTCTTCACACAGACTGCACCACCATCCGCCTGGCTGGGTGTTGCGTGTGGAAGGGAGGAGGGGAGTTGGGTGGAGGCTGATAAGGTGGTGGTAGGGAGGGGTGTGTTTTCCAAGCGACCAATAGCAGGATTTGGTTCACGCAGGGACGCGCACGCTCCCTATGTACACCTACTGCACCAGGATGGCTTCTAGACTCAGACCAGGGGGATAAGCTCCGGGCAAGGTCGGTGTGTTTCAGTTACCATAGTTATCGGAGGGAAATGCGCCTCATCATTTCATGCAGTATTACGTCATGCCTATTCATTTATCTTCTTTCACTGGGTCAATGATCGCGGCTCAATTGGGAAGGTTTCAAATACATAAAGGAGACCACAGCTCACACCTCACTGTGTTACAATAGTACTGTTGGAACTCATGCTGTCGTTCACTGTTTCAGAGGATTTTTATTTTCTTGGATTTTCACATGTTCATAGGGACACACACACACACGCACGCACGCACGCACGCACGCACGCACGCACGCACGCACGCACGCACGCACGCACGCACGCACACACACACACACACACACACACACACACACACACACACACACACACACACACACACACACACACACGTCCCTTATTCAATGCGTTTACAAGATGTGCAGACAGACGCACCCAAACATTGAAATACATTGAAAAATACTGAAAAATACTGAATAACATCAAAAAATGTGCTAACAACACAAAACACACACGCACACGCACACACACACACACACACACACACACACACACACACATATAGCTACTTTATGTTGATGATGATTCCAATGTACAATAGGCCTACAATTGATGAAATAAATACCCTGATACGCCATATTTTGATAAACAATTAATATTTTATTAAACGCTCGTTCGTTCGTTTGAAACATAAAGTTAGCGGTCATCATTATACTTTGAAAGATGCGGCAGTGTTAATTGACTGTTGCTGAAATACATGAATATGCAATGCAGTTTTTTCACCAGTAGATGGGAGTGAAAGCAAACTGTCGCTGAGAAAGTTGTTCAACTGAACCAGCAGAACAAGAAGGCACCCTGCGGTCGGCGCTCATCAGAACTACCTGGGGTTGACAGTAAGGCAACAAGAATAGACAAAGAAGGATACAAAGAAAGGATGAACAAAAAGAACAAAAATAAGAAAATGAATGAAAAGAAAGAAAGAAAGAAAGGCACTTCATCTCTTCCAGGTGGACGTGAGTGGAGGCTGTCTGTCCAGACAGGAGCTGTTCTTGCCAGGCTTGTGGGTGAAGGTGGGCTTCACGGGAAGAATGTCGTCACAGTTCGTACAGACGTCCTGGTGAAGCACTGCACCACCCGACACGTTGGCCACCCCCACCCTGGGGCTGAAGACCTTGCTCCTGCACCCCTCTGGGTGGTACGAGAGACGCCGGCTCTCGTCTTCATCCTCCTCACCCCTGCTGTCCTCTTCTTCTTCTTCTTCTTCTTCTTCTTCTTCGTCGCTGTCGCCGATCATCACCAGCTCGGCCTGGAAGTCCTCCTCGTCCGTGGCGTCCTCTGCGTTCTTGAAGCCCATGAAGATCATGGTGACCGGCTCTGCCCCCACGTCCTCCGCGAGCTCGCCGACGTCGTTCAGTGACGCCTCGCTGTCCTGGTAGAAGGGTGACGCTCTGCTGTCCACCGGAGCAGGGGAACAATTGGCAGGCAGAAGGCCTCGGGTGAGAGGGCCAGGCCTGTCGTCACTCCTGCAGACCGGGTGAATGGCCACCGGCACGCCCTCAGACCGGGCCTTGATCGTCACCTGTTTGGGAACAGTTGCGTCAGCAGGGCCTGCGTTGAGGTCCGGAGGCTGTTTGCGGGGCCGACTCGGTGAGTCTGGAGGCCGGCTGGCGTGAGCCTGGTGTGGAGTGGAGTGCAGTGACTGGCCGTTGTCTCCACACCGCTGGGCTCCGGCCCTGTGGGATGGGGCTGGGCTGCATGGGCTTTTTGATCCTGCGTGATCCTGGACGTGGAAACCTTCTAGCATTCCAGCTCCATTTTGGTTTGGACAAGGGAATGGGCTATGGTTGGTGGGAGTAGGGGTCTGCCTTGGTGTTTTGCTGGGGGTCCTGGGCGTGGAAGACCGGCTGTTTCTGTGATACGATGTAGAGTACACAGGTTGGTGGTATTCTACGTCGGTGGGCACCTCTTTGTCCATTGCCTGGCAGAGTAGCTCCTCTACTTCCGACTGGGACATTTCCTCAAGTCCCTCAGTCTCACTCTTCTGGTTGGCGTGGTGCAGCGCATACACAGACTTCCAACCATCTTCATACACCTTGACTCCTTTCTCCTGCAATGCTTCTGGGGTGATGGTTGACATGGCGACCACATGACTCTCGCCGGTCCGGGGATCATGCTCCACGCTAATCTCCATGGCAAAAGTAGCTGGAGAAAAAAAAACAACGTCTCAATAAGGTTGTGTAGCGTTTCAGACCCTTAAGACCTGTGGAAGATGGAAGTTAAGACCTAAGACCTATGGAAGTTAAGACCCATGCAGCCTGTGTACCTTTCTTGGGGTCAGCTTGTGGCTGTAGCAGCCCTGTGCTTGGAGAAGCCGAGACGGTCAGCGGAGGATCCGACTGAGCTGGAGGAGTCGGAGGGAGGTGTGATCTGGTGTCATCTGAGAGTTGAGGAAAACCAGTAGGCTTATTTATCAATCGTAGCAAAAATATATGTAGATAATATTGTGAGCTGCTAATATAGAAATACACACGAAAATGGTGAGAAGAAGCAGTTTACCTTTATGGAAGCCTGCGTTTAGCTCCTGTGTGTGAAGATATAAGCTTAGGATCAGTTCCACCAGGAAGGAGCAGACATCCAAGGTCAAAGGGTGCAGTTAGAGGTAGCGTTTGTGTTAGCTGTTAGCCATCCACTGTTAGCCATCCACTGTTAGCCATCCACTGTTAGCCAGGCCACTGTTAGCCATCCACTGTTTGCCGGCCACTCCAGTGCTTTCTGGGCGTCTTGAAATACAGGCAACAGTTAAGAGGAAATGGAGAGCAAGCCGTGCACTCATGTCAGTGTCAGCCCGGGAGCAGATCAGCCGGTCAGCATGGCACACAACGCCCCCGTGAAGGTGTCTTGGAGAACGCCAACGCATGTGCTGCAGGCTGAGAAGGTGTTACCGACAGTGTTGACCGACTGAGTCAGTTGTTTAGTAGTGAGTTAGTTGTTTGGTTTGTTGTTTAGTTAGCTATTTGTTCTATTTGTTTAGTTAGTTGTTTATTTAGTTAGTTGTTTAGTTAGTTGTTTAGTTAGCTATTTGTTTAGTTAGTTGTTTATTTAGTTAGTTGTTTAGTTAGTTGATTGTTTAGTTAGCTAGTTGTTTAGTTAGTTATTTTCCTTTTGATTAGATCTCAAGTATGCACAAGACATGCATTTCCACCCCAATCGTTTTTGGATATAGATTTTGCTCTCAATGTTGAAAAAAATAAAAATGATGACTACATTCATATTGTCCACAAATGTAAGTGAGGATGCTCAGAGGAAAGAAGAACAACCACAGAAGATTAACAGCAGGCCTACCTTGATGATGTCCTCTGCTGTCCTCTCAACCTCTTTCAAGCGTTTCAGGATCACTTCTTCATTGGCGGAGATGCTCAACTCCTGTGTCTCCAGGTCTTCGATCTCCTTCTCTATTCTGTGGGGGTGAGAACACGCCGGGGTGAATACCACTGCATGCCCACAGCCTCTACATTTGGGCTGTGGAACTGTGATCAACTGCTGATGGATCATGAAGGGCAGCCGCGGCTCACTGGATAGGGCTTCGGATTTGTAACCGGAGGGTTGCCTGTTCGAACCCCGACCAGTGCGTTGCCGGTTCGAACCCCGACCAGTGCGAACGGCTGAAGTGCCCTTGAGCAAGGCACCTAGCCCCTCACTGCTCCCCGAGCGCCGCTGTTGCAGGCTCACTGCATCGGGTTTGCTTCACCTCACTGTGTGCCTCATCATCACTGTGTTCTGAGTGTTTCACTAATTCACGATTGGGTTAAATGCAGAAGACCAAATTTCCCTCACGGGATCAAATGAGTAATTTTTCTTTTCTGAAGGAGTGAAGGCTGAAGGTTCGCACTCAGATAACCCACAGCTCCAGCTGCGTATACTAAAAATTACTATAAACTGTATATTACAATGGATGGCTAAGGCATAAGATGTACAAAGGAAAAGGTTGTATATGAAATACAAAACTGAAAGAAAACTGAACCATTTTTCAGTTTTGGCTTTCAATTTAGTTTGATTCCTTTGCTGTTTATTGTTGTGTGTGTGTGTGGGTTATTTTTCCAGTCCCATTCTCTAGGATAATGTGATGTTTTGGCCAGGTGTTAAGAGAGACATTTCTCGACACAGATGGTCATTGTGACTTTAATTCACCAGGGGTTTGGGTTAAGCTTGGAGGATATTGCCCCCCCCCCCGCGCCCCATCCCCTGTGGAAACGCTGTCCAGATAATCCCCCCATTGACATGAACTACAGCACCTCTCACTCTGCCAACCCACCCAGCATGGGCTCATGCCTGTAGAGCCCTTACTTCCTGTAGAGCCCTTACTTCCTGTAGAGCTCTAACTTCCTGTAGAGGCCTTACTTCCTGTATAGTCCTTACTTCCTGTAGAGCTCTAACTTCCTGTAGAGGCCTTACTTCCTGTAGAGCCATAACTTCCTGTAAAGCCGTAACTTCCTGTAGAGCTCTAACTTCCTGTAGAGGCCTTACTTCCTGTAGAGCCGTAACTTCCTGTAGAGCACTAACTTCCTGTAGAGCCCTAACTTCCTTTAGAGCCCTAACTTCCTGTAGAGCTCTTACTTCCTGTAGAGGCCTTACTTCCTGTAAAGCCTTTACTTCGGCAGCCAACAACCAGAGCTTCCTGTAGCTAGAAGCTAACCAGCCTCCCATCTATTCCTAACCAGTGACTCCCAGCCATGCAGGTCTGGTTGTAGCAGAAAGCACATTCCTAAGAGAGTATATAGTTCATATCTAACAAGAGAAGGACAATGTCAGATCATTCAAGGGTGAGATCCTCTCAAGCTGTCCCTCCACTGCTCTCTACGTCGTGTAGACTAGGGTTCTGTCTCTACCCAGGGTTCTCTCGTTACATTGTGTAGACCAGGGTTCTCTCCCTACATTGCGTAGACCAGGGTTCAGGTATCCTACTGCTCCACCCTCCTCCACCAGGTCCCAGCGGCAGTAGGGATAAACAGAGGAGTCCCAGAGCCCCTCCTACAGGGACTACAGAACCCTACCAGCCCACCATGCTCACTGTGCAGACCCCCCCCTCCCGGGAGCAGCTGGTACCTGTGGATGTTGCTCTGCAGCAGGGCGCTCTGCTCCTGCTCCTCCTGGGCCTGGAGCCGCTGCGCCTCCTGGTCCTCCCCAGTCTGTGGACTCAGGCCGTCCATCAGCCACTGCTCCCTCAGAGCCTTCTTCTGCAGGGAGAACCAGGTTCAATGTTGCAGCTCAGCACTGAACCCACCTCCACTGTGTGTGTGTGTGTGTGTGTGTGTGTGTGTGTATGGTTGTTACTTTTCACACTGTGCATATTGAACTGAAGCGTCACGTTTCTGGGACTCAGGAGCACCTTTATGTATTGAAGCTGTAGCTTCTCCTCCTCGATCAGTCTCCTTTTCTTAGCAATGTCCTCCTGCACTCTCCTCTTGTCCTGTAGAAGGGGAGTCAGATAAAAGAGTCATTGGTCTTTGCTTTTGGCCTTCTGTACCTGCAGCTTATTTTGGACACCTTGGATGTGCATCCATGAAGGCATCTGTATTCCTGCTCCATTCCTGCTCCTGCTCTTTTATTTCTCCATATGTATATCCTCACTTCACTTCAGACCAAGCATCAAACACAAGACCCCCAACGCATGCTTGTCTTTTTAGTGGGAATAGACCCCACAGGTATCACCGCAGGACATCACAGGGGTCTGTCATCTAGCCCAGGGTCTGCTCCTCTTATGTACCAGGGCACAGGCAGTAGACTGACCTGCACCAGGCTAGTCTACTACCGGTGTCCTGGTCCATGAGGAGCAGACCCATCACTGTGGTAGGAGTGGTTCGAGTGATGACCCCTCAGTGTTGCTCCAAGAGGGGTCTCTGGGATACACGCATCATACGTGCTGGCATGGGCTGGTGGCCCGGTGGTAACCTGTAATTGTCCCTGTCCAGGGGGAGGGTGGTGCTAATCTTTGGTGAAAGGGGATAGCCCTGGTGACACAAAGTTATTTATAGGGCTCTGTCTGCTCGCTGCCTTCCTGTTAAAAAGGCAGAGGTTTCATCACTGCGATGAGGTCGGTTTAGTGTCCGGTTCTCTGACGACTTGGAACAGAGGTTACGATGTGTTTTTAGGCCCACGTCACCGGCCAACTGGAAACAAATCAGAGGTGTGTGCTCATGTTGTCTCATGAGGGCACATACAGAATATCACCAAGGGTAATGGTGGTCAGCATAGCCTACTGTTAACAGCCAGGTCTTGTATGTGTGTTATGGTGGTCTGAAATGTGTGTGTGTGTTTGTGTGTGTGTGTGTGTGTGCGAGCGTGCGTGCGTGCGTGTGCGTGCGTGTGTGCGTGTGTGCGTGCATACGTGCGTGTGTGTGTGTGTGTGTGTATGTGTGTTTAGTTGTGTTTAGTGTCTTAGTTTAGGTTGTATTATTTTTGGAAAATCAATGAAAGTATTTTCCTTATACTCATATTCACCAGTTCTTGCATGCTGAGGTGGACGCTGTTGTGGTTTTACTGACAACACTGTTGGGTGAGTGCTATGGAACCAGTGGGAGAGACGGCTCACTTACTGTGATGGCCTGCAGTCTCTCCTTCAGCAGCTCTGACTCCTCCATGCTGACCCTGGAATAGTGAGACAGATAGGTTTTATCTGGGAGGGAACACGTTTCTGAGGCAGGATGCTGCAGACACACATTCATTGCACGGGTTCCCAAGGAACAAATACTCAAAGAAAAAAGACAGGTGACCAGGATTCAAAAGACCCAAACAGGAACATTTCCATTCGCACACATGGATGTGTAGATATCATCATTCAGTGAATATACTGGTCGGAGCGCCATTCACGCTGTCTGCTGTTGATTGGCTGAGAGTTCATGGTTCCCCGCCCTCTTCCCAGACAGTTGGTCCACAATCCAACTGTGGTCAACAAGCTCACGTCACATGTTTGAGTGAAATAAGGAGAAGACAGAGTGTTGTCACGTCGCTGCCCAGACAGCTGTCCACACGAAAAGCTGTTTCTGGAATACTCTGTGGTTGGGAGGAGGTGCAGGGTGGGGAACCATAAGGTGTAAATGAGAGGAGGAGGTGGGGGAGTCAGCAGTACTGCAATGGTGACGGGAGGTGCAGTTAAAAATATATGGGTGAGTTCCAATGGCTGGGGGTCTGCACATAACATATGGAAATCTGTTTATTATGCACGTACCAATGGAAGCACGTACCAATGGAAACAGAAGGTCTGTCATTAAACAGAACCTGTGCTCCTTTTCACCCTCTAAAAGGCTGTCGATATGTGTGTGTGTGTGTGTGTGTGTGAGAGCAAAATATCGACAAAAGCACCAACACTTTCAATTCATGACTTAAATATGAATGACTGTCCTTCAAGGGCGTACGTAGCGTGGTCATTAAAGTGTCAGTGTTGTTTCACAGACATAAATAAACCTTGTTGACATCCAACACCTTCCTGTCCTCATACTTGGCTCCTCATCAGCTGGGTTCTGTCTGGCCCAGGCCCAGCAGGACACCCAGGCCCAGTAGGACACCCAGGCCCAGTAGGACACCCAGGCCCAGCAGGACACCACCCAGGCCCAACAGGACACCCAGACCCAGCAGGACACCACCCAGGCCCAGCAGGACACCCAGGCCCAGCAGGACACCACTCAGGCCCAGCAGGACACCACCCAGGCCCAGCAGGACACCCAGGCCCAGCAGGACACCCAGGCCCAGCAGGACACCACTCAGGCCCAGCAGGACACCACCCAGGCCCAGCAGGACACCACTCAGGCCCAGCAGGACACCACCCAGGCCCAGTGGGACACCCAGGCCCAGCCGGAAACTAAGGCCAAGTAGGACACCACCCAGGCCCAGCAGGACACCCAGGCCAAGCAGGACACCCTGACCAAGCAGGACTCCCCTCCAAGGTCAAAAGGCCATTCGAATAAAACGTTTGGATCAGATGACTTAACTGCCCATCTGGGAGTGAGAGAGTGGGTGTGTGTGAGTGACAGAGTGAGTGTCTGTCTGTCTGAGTGAATGAGTGAGTGAGTGAGTGTGTGTGTGTGTGAGTGTGAGTGTGTGTGTGAGTGTGTAAATGAGTGTGTGAGTGTCTGTGTGAGTGAGTGTGCATGTGTTGCTGTGTGTTTTTCTGGAGACAGTGACGTTCATTTGTGTCTGTGTAAACCACACACACATCCCCTTGACCATTGTTACACACACACACACACACACACACACACACACACACGTGTATATTTAAATTTGTATAATGTACGAATGGACATCAAAACACTATCTAGTGCCTGTGACACATCGCACAGATAGACACACATGCACACACACACACGTTCTGCAACACACTCATTCTGCTGTACCAAGGCTACCGGTGGCTCTGTCTACATGGAGCCTCTGAGCAAGGCAGTGCTCTGGCAACATGAGCTACAATCAAACACCACATCGTCGACATGTTTTTGTCCATGATCCCTGAACCTCACAAAATGTCACTTGTCTATTTTCCGCCGCGTGCCCGCTCACTACAGGGGGTGCTTAGTACACACACAGGATCACATTGCACAGCACAACACCTGTGTCTGGACAGAACAGTACAGTGTGTCTGTACTGTTCTGTACATCCTTATTGGCTGGTCAAAGTCAATGCCTTACAAATCATCTCATGAATGAACCGATCTTTTCAATTGTAGCGATATCACTGAAATAGAGAGAGAGAGAAGAGAGAGAGAGAGAGAGAATAGAATAATCATCAATCAATAATCAATAGTTGAATGAATGAATCAAGTTGGGTTTAAGGCTGATGTTTGAGCGAGGTGTGTGATGTTCAAT
>JAXIVH010000009.1:2661667-2671667 GCA_036785325.1 Urophycis tenuis
TACTCACTGGTCCTGGGTGCTGTCGCTGTGTGGATCACTGGACATCAGCCTCTCTGAGTCTCCTCCTGGGTGCTGTGTGTGTGTGTGTGTGTGTGTGTGTGTGTGTTCTAGGAGACACTGCTCACTGTAGAGTGAACAGAGCTATGGAGTCCAGCATTACTGCTGTGGGAGTAGCAGGTAGGCTGTGTGTGTGTCTGTGTGTGTGTGTGCGTGCGTGTGTGCGTGTCAGCGTGTGTGCGTGTGTGTGTGTGAGAGAGAGAGAGTGAACTAGCCGTTCTCTGGGAGGCTCCTCTCTACACACCCCCTTCCATCTAACTCCCACCTTCTCTCTCTCTCTCTCTCTCTCTCTCTCTCTCTCTCTCTCCCTCCCTCCCACCTTCTTTCTCACTCTCTTTCTGTCGATATCTCTCTCACTCTCTCTCTCACTCTCTCCCTCCCACCTTCTCTCTCACTCTCTTTCTGTCTATCTCTCTCTCTCTCTCTCCCTCCCACCTTCTATGTCACTCTTTCTGTCAATATCTCAATCTCACTCTCTCCTCTCTCCTCTCTACCTCCCCCCTCCTCTGCGATTCAGAGAGCTACTTAGCCATGTGCAAGCAGAACTCTGTCAAACAGTCAGCCAGACCACCTACTTAACCACACACACACACACACACACACACGCACGCACGCACACGCGCGCACACACACGCGCGCACACACACACGCACACACACACACGCACACACACACACCCCCACACACACACACACACACACACACACACACACACACACACACACACACACACACACACACACACACACACACACACTTAACCCCCCTCCACATATAGGGTATACCTTCATTCAATCAAGGCAGCCTGGCCGACCATTTAACATTCACTGGAAAACACACAAAGTGTGAAGTGTGTACATGTGTGAACTAATGTGGGTTTATTTCTAGGTGTGGGTGTGTGTGTGTGTGTGTGTGTGTGTGTGTGTGTGTGTGTGAACAACCAGCTGTCTCTAGCAGTAATGGACATGTACAGAAAGTTATGCTGACATACTATCAGTGTGTGAGCCTTGTCTGTATTTAGCATCAAAGAGCAGCCTCTCTGAAAGGCAAATAGCTGATAGATCATTTAATATAGAGCATCACATTACAGTAGGGTCTCTATATGTCTTGTCTATATGCCCTTGGAACACAACTATAATTGTTGTCAAATGCATCACAATGCAGTGTTACTAATTGATGTCCAAAGGTCCTCACCATTTCATGCTTTATTTACAAACTATTCTATAGCTTATTTATACACACACGCACACACATAGAAAGAGAGAACATAGAAGAGAGAACCTTGATCATAGGTCAAAGGAAGAGACCACCCTTTGTTATTTGCCTAACTTTCTCAACTGCTTGGGCGACTGCTAGGACGATTTGTTCAGGTAGTTGGAAGATGGTTTGAACCTGACTGGGAAGGCTATAACGACTGAATGCATGCCATAAAATGCCTCCCACTATTCTAAAGGATTCTGAATTTATTTCTGACAGATATTTGAAGCTGCTCCATTGATCACATTGTTTTTTCTGGGTCTTTATCTGATGTATATTAAGTCTAGTCTATATATAAAGTCTATACCACTCAGGCTACAGTGAGGAAACAGCCACATATCTGTTCCCTACCTTTGGGTTACCTAAGGTTGGCAGGCTGATGACCCCCTGCTGACCATGTGAACTCCTTTCAGTCCAAGCTTTCAGCTGAACCCTCCTATCGTTAGCATCTGAGCATGAGCTCTGGTCACCCCAAGGGCTGGGGAGCATCTTACGCTCTGACGCTCGAGAAGGGAGGCGTTCTGGCTTGCACCAGAATCCTGGGGCTGGCTGCAATGTTACAGCCCAGTGGCTGTCCAGCTCAAAGAGATGATGTGTTCTCAGCCATATGGAACAACACTGTGTCTCTTTTTCATGGCTCGTTTTCATCTTCATCATTACATCATCATCAGCACCCATCATCCTCCTCCTCCTCCTCATCATCATCATGATCAGTGCCACACCGGTTAACTCCGGTATCTGTGCTCCAATGCACTGCTAGGCAGATACTCCCGTTACCATGGCAACTCTCTCTCTCTCTCTCTCTCTCTCTCTCTCTCTCTCTCTCTCTCTCTGTCTGTCTGTCTGTCTCTCAGTATCTATCTCTCTGTCTCTCTGTGTCTTTGTTTCTCTCTCTCCGTCTGTCTCTCAGTCTCTCCCTCTCTCTCCAGTTTGAGTGCTGAAGCTCAGTCTAAAGATAGTGTCCATACACAAATGCAACAAGAGGAAATGAACCATCCAAATACACACTGATAATTGGAAAGAGGCCCACGAGAGGAAGAGAGAGACTTTACTACACCACACAATGAATGAGAGATGATTGCATGGGTGAAAAACTTTATGAACAAGCTTCCTAGCAACAGTAGATTGAAGAGGTCAGACACAGGTCAAAGCTTTGAGTCTACCTGTTCACTACATCACTGCATATCATGTTCTCTACATCACTGCATTTCATGTTCTCTACATCACTGCATATCATGTTCTCTACATCACTGCATCCCATGTACTCTACATCACTGCATATCATGTTATCTACATCACTGTATGCCATGTTCTCTACATCACTGCATATCATGTTCTCTAAATCACTGCATCCCATGTTCTCTACATCACTGCATACCTTGTTCTCTACATCACTGCATATCATGTTCTCTACATCACTGCATCCCATGTTCTCTACATCACTGCATATCATGTTCTCTACATCGCTGCATCCCTTGTTCTCTACATCACTGCATCCCATGTTCTCTACATCGCTGCATCCCATGTTCTCTACATCACTGCATCCCATGTTCTCTACATCACTGCATATCATGTTCTCTACATCACTGCATCCCTTGTTCTCTACATCACTGCATATCATGTTCTCTACATCACTGCATCCCATGTTCTCTACATCACTGCATCCCTTGTTCTCTACATCACTGCATCCCATGTTCTCTACATCGCTGCATCCCATGTTCTCTACATCACTGCATCCCATGTTCTCTACATCACTGCATATCATGTTCTCTACATCACTGCATCCCTTGTTCTCTACATCACTGCATATCATGTTCTCTAGATCACTGCATCCCTTGTTCTCTACATCACTGCATATCATGTTCTCTACATCACTGCATCCCATGTTCTCTACATCACTGCATCTCATTGTATTCTCCTTCTCTCCCTCTCTCTCTCTGTCTCTGTCTCTCTCTCTCTCTGTCTCTGTCTCTCTCTGTCTCTGTCTCTGTCTCTCTCTGTGTCCAGCATGTGGCGGTTGGTTACCAGTAAAGTGGCAGCAGGGGGGGCAACAAGAGGGTGAGTCAGACAAACATGGACTGAGTCTCACCAGCCTTTTACAAAAAGCTAAAGAAGTGTGCCACATTCCCTGCCCGCACGCTAATGAATGGAAATGTGTCCTCATTGTTGCTGGGGGTCTAAACAGGCCTGATTGGCAAGTGTGTGTGTGTGCTGCCAGAATGGCCTCCTACCCACTCACATTCTGTCAAGCTACAGGGAGGGGCTTCTGAGTCACAACTCAAATGTGTATGGTGTGTGTGTGTGTGTGTGTGCGCGCACATGTGTGTGTGTGTGTGTGTGGTGTGGGCAGTGGGGAAAGGGGGGGGGGTTACCCCACACTTGGAGGTAGAGTTTATCCAAGACTCAGTCGTACTCTGAGAGTTTGGATGAGGAATGCCTGACAGATGGATGAGAAGGTCAAGTCATTGTCACTGGGGGGGGCCGGTCACATGCCTGGCTGACCGTGCTGTTGGTTTGTCTTCTCGCTGACGCTGGTGACTTAAAGCAGGATAGCTGTCTGGTGAGCTAAGAAGAAACCCTAAAATAACTCTCTCACACACACACACACACACACACACACACACACACACACACACACACAAGGAAGTGTTGTATGAGTTGGGATTCCAAGAGAGAGTATGAGTTCAACCCAAGATTGTTATTCTTGTTATGTTCTAGAACCGACAGAGAGAGAGAGCGAGAGAGAGAGAGAGAGAGAGAGAGAGAGAGGGAGAGAGAGAGAGAGAGAGAGAGAAAGACAGATGGGTGTTCTGCTGTGAGGTATTCTCTGCACCTCGCCAGCTGACAGTGTCACTGTGGCCCCAAGAGGGACAGCTGGGAGTCCTACTCAGCCCCTTGTTGGCTCCATGTCAGACATTCAAAAACTGACCGTCTTATTGGTTACACTGTGTGATGTCACTCTGCCCTAGTGTGTGCGGCACCAATCAATCAATCAATCAATCAATCAATCAATCAATCAAATGGTTTTAGATTATTGAATATGAACTTCTCAAATGCTTAAAACTGCTTTTAAAGCATATACTGTGAAGAAATGAGAGACTGCATGTTGACATCTAACCCTAACCCTGACATATCAGACCCCATGTGTGTTCATATTTCCTCCTTTGTAAAAAAATAAGTGACCACTACTAGCCTACCAGTACATCACTCACTACTAAATAGAAGTACGCCATTTGATGGCAGTGAAGCGGGGTGTCCATGGTTACTCGATCCACCATCGTCTCTGAGAAGAACACAAAACTCAGGGGGTCTGGCTCACCGGCTGGCTCTCTTTATTTCCCTTCTCACTCTTGATGTGCAAACAGACTCTCTCTCATACACACACACACACAGACACACACACACACACACACAGGCACACGTGCTTAGAATGTGTTGACTTGGAGGAGACGGCATTTCTGCATACTGTTGTTGTATGTCCAAACAGATGAATCAGTGAGATTAAATTTAGTGGAAGTGGAATGCAGATATATGTGCGTGTTCACCAGTAGGAAACAGTCAAGTGTCAATTGAACACAACGGTCCGAAATTCTTGGACGCATTTTAACACGGGCGTCCATCAAGAGGCAAGCCAGGGATAGCGCAACCCAGCTGCTGTTCAACAATAAGAACCCTGGACCAGAGATGAGTCCCCCCTTAAGGTGGATTATGTTGTAAGAAATGCTCTGCAAGTGTCTGACACGAGGGGCAGTGGGAAAGGTTTAACGAGGGACTTCATCTGGCAACTTCCCACGCGATGTTCAAGATTCCGCCCTCCTACCCACATAGCCTACTCAATTCACAAGCAAACTAAACATATGCAAATACTACACAGTAGGGCCCATACGTAGGAGTAAGAGACAGACACGACAGGCCTACGAGGGCTCCGCGGTGGAAACTGTACAGACAACAGTCGCACCGACCCTGAAAAACCCACAGTTGTAATCTATCAGGAACACTAAACATGACATTGAATGGCATGCGGTTTCGTAACATCAAACACCCTTTTCATCAGTAGTGTTCTCTCTCTCTCGCTCTCTCTCCTCTCCATCCCTCTCTGGGTGAGATACTCGTGGAAAGGGGCCTCCTCACAGCAGGACAGTGAGATAGATAAAGAGATAGAGAGAGAAACAGTGAGAGTGAGAGAAATAGATAGGAGAGAGAGACAGACAGACAGACGCATAGAAGAAAGGGAGAGAGAGGAGAAAGATAGAAACAGAGAAGAGAGAGAGAGAAACAGAGAGGGAGAGAGGAACAGAGGAGGAGAGAAACAGAGAGAAGGAGAAATAGAGAGAGAGAGAGAGAGAGAGAGAGAGAGAGAGAGAAACACATCCACAGAAGCCCTCCGTTGGCAGCAACTAAGCTGACACTGTTGCCATAGCAGCAGAGGAAAGGTGCCAACGGCTCCAGATTTGGAGCAAGAGGACTTTTGTTGCCTGTTAATACGGAGGAAATTCACACACTCTTCATACTATCTTCGGTGCAGGCTTGTAGGCTATGAGTGCTTCCGTTTATGGTGTGTGTGTGTTTGTGTGTGTGTGTGTGTGTGTGTGTGTGTGTGTGTGTGTGTGTGTGTGTGTGTGTGTGTGTGTAAGTGTGTGACACTATATATACAGTATAGACACACCAACTGCAGACGAACATGAGACATGTGGTATTAGTATATATATGCCGTAGTGTCTTGTTTAAGTGAAGCCAAGTGAAGCATCTGGCTCTGCATTGACGGCAGAACACCAGCAGGTGGTGCTGTCACTCTTTAGTGAATGTTTCTAAGATAAAAGTTTCTAAAATGGCTCCATGGCCATTCAGTAATCCTTGGATCGTTTTTGTAGCCTGCATGCAAAAAACACTAAATGTTGATTATTATGATTATGAATTATTAGCCGATTAGTAAAATAATAAGTTATGAAATGTTAAAAGTTAGCCAGTGTGTCATTTATCATTGGAGACATTTTCAACAAATTTCATCCAGTCCTTGTAGTTGCAGAGTTCGCTGGTGCTAGGCTAGCTCAAGTCAATGGTTTTGGTTAGCCTGCTAATAAAAAACAGTCTTATCCACTCCACAGTACACCCGAGCCAAATAAATTATATCGCCAGACTATCAATGTAAATGTCTGTGTTGATAGAATAATGTTAGAAATAAAACTAACCTTGCATCGCATGAATCTAGTTTCTGCCAGTAACCTAGGTAATATCAGTCTGTCGTTGCCGTAGCCAACTACCAGGAAGTACAACGCTGCTGTTGAGACACAAGTCCCTCAAAATGCAATGCCATGCAAAGTTGGTTTTATTTCTAACATTATTATATCAACACAGACATTTACATCATATAATTTATTTGCTTTGGGTGTACTTTGGAGTGGGTAAGACCGTAGATGGTAAGAACTGAATGAAAATTGTTGAAAACTTCTCCAATAATAAATAAATAACACACAGGCTAACTTGTAAATGAGGTCCCATGTCCAAAAATTCGAACTACCCCTTTAAGAACTTTATTTCAAGAACTTTAGAGCTTTTGATGAAGTGACTTGAAGAAGTCTATTTGGAGACCTTTGCAGTGTCCTTGGCTTAGCATACAATTGATGAGCTATTTTCCTTGTGTGTGTGTGTCCGAGTGCACTGCCCTCAATCTCCTGAAATAAAACACTGTGTTGTGAAATCATTTACACAATCATTTTAAAGTACATCTTAAGTATTTGGACAATCATGGTTTAATCCAACTATTGTTGGATAGAATATAGTATTTCTGAGCTGGTATTATGTGTTGAGTAGTGGGTTCCCTTCACCTCAGTGTACAGATCTCACTGAACTTGGTTGGCAGGTTGGCAGGTTTATTATTTAGTTCATTCTGAGAACATGTTTTTTCAGTTTTGTGTCATGATTTGTTAATTTTGAATGGTTGATTTTCTAGTCCACAGAATTCTTCCTTACGTTATGTCCAGACATGTAGTCTGGACATAACGTAAGGAAGCCATTCAGGTAATTTAGAATGATGTCATAATGACGTTAAAGGTACAGATTCATTATATTGAATAACCCCTTGTGTATTTTACAGCTCTAGATAATGAATTTGTAGCTCATTTTACAGACTTTATTTTCTTACCCAATTCATTTATTATTTAGAAACATATTTCTTTTGATGGGCTTTCGCAGGCTCCTGTCATGACAAGAAAACACAGAAGGACAGGAAGGAAGTGTGGCTGATGGACAACAGCAAGTATTCATTCCTCCACCTGCACCCCTCACTCTCCTACATGACCAGCACTGTCATCCTGTCCTGTGTGAACCCTCACCCCATCCCTGTCACTCTCTGGGTCACATGCTGAACCATCAGGGTCACATGATCCCAACCAGATACACACTGAACCATCAGGGTCACGTGATCCCAACCAGACACACACTGAACCCTCAGGGTCACATGATCCCAACCAGACACACACTGAACCATCAGGGTCACATGATCCCAACCAGACACACACTGAACCATCAGGGTCACATGTTCCCAACCAGACACACACTGAACCCTCAGGGTGACATGATCCCAACCAGACACACACTGAACCCTCAGGGTCACATGATCCCAACCAGACACACACTGAACCCTCAGGGTCACATGATCCCAACCAGACACACACTGAACCCTAAGGGTCACATGATCCCAACCAGACACACACTGAACCCTCAGGGTCACATGATCCCAACCAGATACACACTGAACCCTCAGGGTCACATGATCCCAACCAGATACACACTGAACCCTCAGGGTCACATGATCCCAACCAGACACACACTGAACCATCAGGGTCACATGATCCCAACCAGACACACACTGAACCATCAGGGTCACGTGATCCCAACCAGACACACACTGAACCATCAGGGTGACATGATCCCAACCAGACACACACTGAACCCTAAGGGTCACGTGATCCCAACCAGACACACACTGAACCATCAGGGTCACATGATCCCAACCAGATACACACTGATCCATCAGGGTCACGTGATCCCAACCCGACATAAACTGAACCATCAGGGTCACATGATCCCAGACAGACACACACTGAACCCTCAGGGTCACATGATCCCAACCAAACACACACTGAACCATCAGGGTCACATGATCCCAACCAGACACACACAACCATCAGGGTCACATGATCCCAACCAGATACACACTGAACCCTCGGGGTCACATGATCCCAACCAGACACACACTGAACCCTCAGGGTCACATGATCCCAACCAGACACACACTGAACCCTCAGGGTCACATGATCCCAACCAGACACACACTGAACCATCAGTCACATGATCCCAACCAGACACACACTGAACCCTCAGGGTCACATGATCCCAACCCAGACACACACTGAACCCTCAGGGTCACATGATCCCAACCAGACACACACTGAACCCTCAGGGTCACATGATCCCAACCAGACACACACTGAACCATCAGAGTCACATGATCCCAACCAGACACACACTGAACCATCAGGGTCACATGATCCCAACCAGACACACACTGAACCATCAGAGTCACATGATCCCAACCAGACACACACTGAACCATCAGAGTCACATGATCCCAACCAGACACACACTGAACCCTAAGGGTCACATGATCCCAACCAGACACACACTGAACCCTCAGGGTCACATGATCCCAACCCTACATACACTGAACCATCAGGGTCACATGATCCCAACCAGACACACACTGAACCATCAGGGTCACATGATCCCAACCGACATACACTGAACCATCAGGGTCACGTGATCCCAACCAGATACACACTGAACCATCAGGGTCACGTGATCCCAACCAGACACACACTGAACCCTCAGGGTGACATGATCCCAACCAGACACACACTGAACCCTCAGGGTGACATGATCCCAACCAGACACACATTGATCCATCAGGGTCACATGATCCCAACCCTACATACACTGAACCATCAGGGTCACATGATCCCAACCCGACATACACTGAACCATCAGGGTCACATGATCCCAACCAGACACACACTGATCCATCAGGGTCACGTGATCCCAACCAGACACACACTGAACCATCAGGGTCACATGATCCCAACCAGACACACACTGAACCATCAGGGTCACATGATCCCAAGCAGATACACACTGAACCCTCAGCGTCACATGATCCCAACCAGACACACATTGATCCATCAGGGTCACATGATCCCAACCCTACATACACTGAACCATCAGGGTCACATGATCCCAACCCGACATACACTGAACCATCAGGGTCACGTGATCCCAGACAGACACACACTGAACCATCAGGGTCACATGATCCCAACCAGACACACACTGAACCCTCAGGGTCACATGATCCCAACCAGACATACACTGAACCCTCAGGGTCACATGATCCCAACCAGACATACACTGAACCATTAGGGTCACATGATCCCAACCAGACACACACTGAACCATCAGAGTCACATGATCCCAACCAGACACACACTGAACCATCAGGGTCACATGATCCCAACCAGACACACACAACCATCAGGGTCACATGATCCCAACCCGACACACACTAAACCATCAGGGTCACATGATCCCAACCAGACACACACTGAACCATCAGAGTCACATGATCCCAACC
>JAXIVH010000009.1:2676667-2684167 GCA_036785325.1 Urophycis tenuis
CATCAGCCCAACAATGCCGTCGCCTCGGGTCTGGGAAGTCCTGTTTAGAGACATCCTGCTGGAGGAGGGCCAGACCGGCTGAAAGGTGGACCGGGATGAAACTGTTCACACAGGAATTCCCTGGGTGGACTGACTGGTGGAAGGGCACGTTGCATTGTACTTCAGATGTTTTGGAGTAAATAGGTGCAGTAGAAAAAGTGAGACAGTGCAGACAGTTTAAAATCCCTTTCAGTCACAGAGCTTCGCCCAGCCTGTCACACTGGGCCCTGGGGCCCTGCACCGTATCCCTCTTTGTATCCCTCTTTCCATTCAAATGCATTTCTATTTCTCCGCTGTTTCGTCACCAAAGGCTGCATCAAGGTGACCATGAGAGCTGATCTTCTGAGTGATATCGCTGGGCCAAGCTAAGCTGTATCAGTTTGGTGAGCTTTTAGCACAGGCTATCATGGAGCAACCTGGCTTCAACTATACGTTCAATTCTGATAAGTCATGTCAACCACCAATGTAAATATCATTTCATGGTGGCATGTTCTCAGCACAGTGCTATTTGGAAATGCTTTTCGCACACAGCCGTGTCGGGACAGACTAAAATCTAAAAAGTCCTACAGAGTAAGAATACAGCCCTGCTACGTTGGATTCTCGTGGCTCGTGGCTCCAGCAACACAATGTTCCATTTACGTCTCAGGTCACGCTACAAACATTGCTTAAAATTGTAATGAAGAAAATAGTTATTAAAAGATAAAAGTTGAAAATGAAAGTTGCTATTTGGCACCTATCTAATTCAGATTACCTTCATTTCATTCAAGTGTTCCCATGTCTTGTGGATATGCTGCATATATACCCTTAAATATATACAGGTATATATGTACAGTAGCATACCTGTATATACAGGTATATATACATGCTGCATATATACCTGTGTATATATTGGTATGCTACGCATCTACCTAAATGTATCCAAGCATACAGTATATGCTGCATATACACCTGTATACATGTCTTATGGTTTTGTTGCTGTGCTTTGTGCTGTTAACATGGGGATGGACCAGTGTGCACCCAGTGTGTGGGGTATCAAGATATGTCAGATAAGAGGTGGCTAGGTACAGTAAAGGTGTATTTCAGTGCAGGTCACAGCATCGTGGACTTTAGAGCTACAGGGAATGCTAAGCACACTTATGGTTTGAACAGGGTTATTTTTTCTGTGAAATATGTGGCATCTTTAAATAAGAGAAAATACAAAACCTTTCACTATATATATTCATGTTGTACTCTTTGTAAAATATGTTATGTACTCAAATTGTACAATATATTATATATTATCAATTTTCATTTTTGTGGCGATGCACCCTTTCAAATGTACAGTATTTGCATCAAGTATAAAACTTAGTTTTGAAGCTACAGTGTGGTCTATTTGCAATAGTTTGCTACAGCTTACCTTTGAAGTGCTTATCAGATCATTTCCATTTTGCAATAAAATATGTACAAAAAGTAGTCTACAAATGTTTCCCTGTCCTCCATACTGTTGCTACACCTTCCAAAATCTACACTCGGTACCAATAGCAGAAAATGACACAGTGATTATTTTTACAACACTCATAAGGTTGTGCGTTAGTGTCCCCCATGTAAAGACTCTCATGCTGAAGGAAGAGCTTTTCGTTTGGCACTAAAGTAATAAAGATAGCACTGAGTTGGACTCCTACGACAGCTGCTAGCTTCCTGTCCACCTCAGAATGAATCTTTCCACGAGATGATCAGAATTCTTTCCAAGCCAGGATGCTTTCTGTTGGGTTTATTCCTCCTTTTGGCTTTACTCTTTGAACGTGGGCGTGATCGGCGTTCCTTTGTAGAACACATTCCGGGCATTGTCCGGGCTGCTGTCTCTCTCCGGGATCAGGATCATGTTGTTGGCTTTCCTGCGCAGGGTGGAGTCCCGGCTGGAGCACACCGAGGGCGTCTCGGAGATCGACTCCCCGCCTCCTCCCCCACCTCCTCCTCCGCTTCCTCCTCCCCCACCGCCGTCTCCGGGCGTCACCCGGATGGTGGACGGGCCGTGTGGGTCCGGCCGCTCGGCCTGGCCGCCGGGGTTCTGGGTGTGCACCGTCACCACGGGCGGTGTGCCCACGGTCGCGGTGCTGGTGACTGTGTGGACGCCGCGCTTCCTATCCATGGAGCCCTCTCGCGTAGACTCTGAGCTCTCTGAGTCTCTGTTGAGGTCGTTGAGCTCAAAGGACTGCCGCAGGCTCTCCACCGCTCCAGCAGCAGCACCTCCAGTGCCATGGTCCAGTGAGCGCCACTTCCATGAGCCGTCCGTAGAGGGGGGCTGGATCACCGGCCTGCTGCTCTCAGGGTGGGCCTCCACTCTGACGATGGCCCCTGTGCTCCCCGACACGCTCCCCGCGGTGCTGCCCAGCGGGCTGGACCCGCTCAGGCCCGTCCCATCCTGGTCCAGCAGAGCCCTGTAGCGCGCCGTGGCCTGGCAGCTCCCCGTGGTGCCGCGGCCCAGGCTGCCCTCGTCCAGGCTCTTGGAGTGGGTCTGCAGCAGGCCTTGCTGCTTGGACATGGCGATCACCTGCATGATCCGCGGAGGCTGGCCGTTGTGTCCACTGCCGTTAGTCCTGCAGGCCGAGGACTTCTCTGCTGCCATTTGCCAATGAGCATGTGCTGCGCTGTTGACTGTGGCCACGTCCTCGCCTGCCCTCGGCGATGAGTTGTTGTAGTTCTCGAGAGCCTCCTCGGGGATGTGAACCAACTGCGAAGACCCTGGCCGGGCCTGCATGGCGATCCGCGCCCCCCCGGTAATCCCGCTGCAGTTGCCGGGCAGGGTGGTGCTGGCGCCGGGGGCCATCTTGGCCATGTACTGCTGCATGGACGCGCTGCCGTCAAAGCTGCCGTCGGGCCCCGGGGCCGAGGGCAGCTCCATGCTGCCATGGTGGTAGGGCCGGCCCAAAGAGGAGCCGGGGTCCGGCACCTGCAGGGCCACCTTGCGGCTCTTCCACTGGGACAGCAGCTGTTTGGAGCGGCCGGAGTCCAGGGAGGCGTGGTGCAGTGTGGCGGCGTGGCGCCGCGCCGCCTCCTCGTACGCCGCGATGGCCTGGGGGGTGTGGACGCGCGGCAGGGTGTGGCTGAAGGTCACGTACGGACCCCTGTCCGCGGCGCCGCACGAGGACATGAGGTCTCCCTCGGCACTCCGGCCCTCGGCCCTCTGCTGCTGCTGCTGCAGGCTGCGGTGGAGCAGGCCCTCCGAGTGGGACGCCGGCAGGCCCGGCTCCACGGTCAGGCCCGCCTTCATCTGCAGGTGGTGCAGCGCCGCCTCCTGGCTGATGTGAGGCAGGGAGCAGGGGGGGCGCTGGACCGGGGGGCCCGGCAGAGGCTGGACGCTGACCGCTTCCTCGCTGGGCTGGAAGTTCCCCACGGCATACAGACCCTGGAGACGAGAGAGGAAGCATCGTTTACCGTGTCTCATTATTTCATTATTACATTTAATTACTACTCCTTACCATGTTGGAAAGCTGGCCGCAATGACCACACAATCTGATCAGAAAATGTTACAATTTCACTGTAGGACTGAACTATACCCTCAAAAGAAACATTTAGAACAATGGGACATGGTAAAAGAGTCCGAAGTCCTCCACTCATCCAGGTCACTAGGCCTCACCAGGTACACGGCGATGGAGCCTCCCAACAGGAAGCCAAGGTAGACGTCGATGGCGTGGTTCTTGTACTGGATGATCCGGGTCAGGCCGCAGATGAGGCCACAGATGATGAAGGAGAAGACCAGCAGTGGCTTGAGCAGCTTGGAGGAGTCAGTCAGCGTGCTGTTGAAGTACATCTGTGGACGGAGAGCATTGTGTTGTTGGAGAACATCTGTGGACGGAGAGCTTTGTGTTGTTGGAGAACATCTGTGGACATAGAACATTGGGTAGTTGGAGAACATGTGTGGACACAGAGCATTGTGTTGTTGGAGAACATCTGTGGACACAGAGCATTTTGTTGTTGGAGAACATCTGTGGACAGAGAGCTTTGTGTTGTTAGAGAACATCTGTGGACAGAGAGCTTTGTGTTGTTGGAGAACATCTGTGGACAGAGAACATTGGGTAGTTGGAGAACATGTGTGGACACAGAGCATTGTGTTGTTGGAGAACATCTGTGGACACAGAGCATTGTGTTGTTGGAGAACATCTGTGGACACAGAACATCGTGTTGGTTGAGAACATCTGTGGACACAGCATTGTGTTGTTGGAGAACATCTGTGGACAGAGAGCATTGTGTTGTTGGAGAAGATCTGTGGACAGAGAGCTTTGTGTTGTTGGAGAACATCTGGACTTGAGCATTGTGTTGTTGGAGAACATCTGTGGACAGAGAGTATTGTGTTGTTGGAGAACATCTGGACAGAGAGCATTGTGTTTATAGACTCTACTTTCCTCATCATCAATCCATGCACAAAGAGAAACATGCTGAACGCTGAGGCTAATTATCGGTTACAATCCAGACAGAGTGAGCCTCTTTTCATCACAGAGACGGTACATTTTTGTATATCGATACTGCCAATAACTGGGCAATTGTGGGCTATTTAGTGTGAAAAAATGAGCACCAGAGCCTTCTGTTGCAATCTCAGGACCCAAGAGTAGTTCAAGCCTCATGTAGGAACCATTCTGCTCAATGTGAGGTATCTGTTACACTGTGATCACATCAGGCAGATCCCATCACAAACCTTTCGTCCAGATGAAACACCAGGCATGAGAAAAGACCATCATATAATAGCTGGTGACATTGTATCAAATTAGAAGTGTGATGGTGTTCCCTATCTTGACTGAGCAGTGTTATGTCCAAGTACACAAGTCCTGTTCAGATAATAGGTTAGCCTCACAGGAGATCAGAGATGCATGATAGGAGAGGGTGAAGCGTATCAAAAGCGTCACATCAACAAAGTCTGGAAGCTGAAGTCCTCCATCTCCCCATCTTCATTGGTGTGTCAATCTGACATACTGCACTGTGTTGTAGTGCTTTAAAACAAGTACATGTGCCTAAAACCAGAGCATTGTTACACTGAATTAGTCCAGTAACCTTAAAAGATGACCTGGCGTACATGTAATCATCGTTGGTACTTGTGGAATACGCAAAGTACGGCGCTCCAGGGTGTCCTATTGTTAGAGGATATTGGACTGCTGTGGTTGTACATTATCTCCCACTAACTCCCCACGGCACTGTATTTCTTACATAATCCACGTCTCGCTGCATTGAGAGCTAAGTGGATCATCTTTGAGCTGTGTGGAGCCGGGGTTCAGAACCCTTACTCACCGAGACGTAGACCGCTGCAAAGGAGGCCAGAGTGGCGTGCTGCGATGGAAAGGATTTTCTGGGAAGACGAGAGAGAGAAGCAGAAAAAGCATTGGATTCTGCGTGTGCTGCAGTGTTGATGATGAGGACTTCTGTATTACCGATACAAGGTGATACTACTGATACCAGGTGATAAGGGTGTTCTGTACTACTGATACCAGATGATTAAGAGTGCTGTACAACTGATACCAGGTGTTTAGGTGTTCTGTACTGATACCAGGTGATAAGGGTGTTCTGTACTACTGACACCAGCTGATTAGGTGTTCTGTACTGATACCAGATGATTAGGGTGTTCTGTACAACTGATAACAGGTGATTAGGTGTTCTGTACAACTGATAACAGGTGATAAGGTGTTCTGTACTACTGATACCAGCTGATTAGGGTGTTTTGTACTACTGATACCAGCTGATTAGGGTGTTCTGTACTACTGATACCAGGAGATTAGGGAGCCATAACACTATCACTTCAAAGACACATCCCTTAACACGCGTCACACAGTGGAAGTCGACCTGAAATCCAGTTTTTATAGCGCTCTCTCAAAATGACCCACTTAAGACGAAAGGTACATGCATGTGTGCATGGTTACGTATTCATGATTTTGTGGACATGGCCTGTGCATATTTGTGTGCATGTGATGTTCATGTGCACAGTATGTGTGTTTGTGTGCCTGGCGTGTAACAGTTAGCTACACACTGGCACACTGTCAAAATTGTACATCTGGTGTCATGAAACTTTGATAACAGATGTGCATCTCACTGCTGGGCTTCTTGAGTGAAGTGGCCTCTACTGCCGCAGCTAGGGGGTTCAACAGCACCTCCTAGCTGTCCTGATGTAAACCACCCCCCTCTGGGCTAACTGCTTGAATATTCTCATGTTTAGAGATGCTCCGATCGAATGGACGCCGATCATGATCGGCCGATATTGTCTAACAATAGCTTGATCGGCGAACTCCAAAAGTGCAGATCAAAAAAGTTGACCATGTGACAAACTACTTGCGCGACTATTTTTTCCCCCCCTGCATGCGCGGCGCACAACAAAGTGTTGAGTGCGTTGAGTGTTGAGATTTCTCCCGTCTGGACTTTTCAGTATCCGACAAAGACGTAAAATATGCCATTTGCAATGTAGGCCTATGTCATGCTGAAATCCCTTGAGGATTATGAAGGTTACGACATTTAAACACAGCTTACCTTATTAGGCATCTTAGAAAACGCCATTATATAATTGAATATGCCGAGTATGAGAAACTAAACCAGCCGAAGCCAGCGTTGAGCTCATCCCCATCCCTCAATCAGCCGTCTGTGAGTGACGCATTTAAACGACGTGAACCATACAGCAGGGATAGTAAGAGGTGGAAAGACATCACATATAGAATTATGGATTAATTTGCCTTGACGAACAGCCTCTATCCGCTGTGGATGATACAGGATTCCGTCGCCTTCTAATCTGCCTTGATCCACGGTACGGTAATTGATTGATCCCATCCCAAGTAGAGTGCGGATCGGGCTGGAATTTTCTGTCCGAGCCCGGCCCGTGTCCGACAGAACAGTAACCGAACCCGAACCGAGCCCAACAAGCATCAAGCTTTATATGTCTGAAAGCGACATGGTTAGAGTCTATTTTTTTCATACTAATGACACATTTACATCTGTGGTTATGAAAGCCTGCCTTTATTAAGCAACTGCAAGGCATTTAGAAATGTCAACAAACAGATTAGCGCAACATGTGCGGGTTAACGCACAAGGTAAATTAAAAATGTCAAATCGCGCAGATGTGACCGAGCCCGACCCGAACCCGAGCATATACTGTATTTCTACTGTGTTTTTTCAATACAGTTAATTCATAGTTAGTTTCATGTCTACAAATGGTGCACACTCTGCTAGATTATAGATAAAAGATGTGGAAGATTCCCATACCCCTGCCATCCTGTGATCGGCTGTGATCGGCAATCAGCAGATCATGATTTTGGTGATTGGTGATCTGTGATCGGTCCCAAAAAAGCTGATCGGAGCATCTCAACTTATGTTATAATGTTTAACTGTATTCAATGATTTATCTCACTTTTCATTCAATTCATTCTTGCACACACTTAATTGCACATGGACACACACACACACACACACACACACACACACACAGTATGCACACTACCTCTACACCTGCAC
>JAXIVH010000009.1:2686667-2701667 GCA_036785325.1 Urophycis tenuis
GTGGATCAGTGGCGATGCTAATTTGATTTTGTGACACAAGATGAAGGTTTAGAAGATAGTAATTATTTATGCGTTTCGTGTGGGTGTGGGTGTGACGAAGAGGGTATTTGGGATGATGTGGAAATAATTGCACCCATAAATATGAAGTGCTACCAGTAATAAGGGAGTCAAAGTGGTGTAGACCAAAGCTGTACCCCAAACCCCTCAAACAGAAGCAGAGGGGACATTAAAGCTGCTGGCAATATGAAGCCATCATAAAAAAACAAGACGGCAGCACGGCGGGGAAATCACTGAATAAAGTTAATAATAAAGCCGCTGTGTGGAGACCACGCACTAACACATGGTGGTCTCACTGGGCAGGACCACCATCCCAAACAGGGTTCCTTAGGATGGATGGAGTGTTGGGTCCTTCCATGCTGACACCGCATCTAGGAAGGAATCTGGATACACTGATACTGAGGGTTAAATAGCCCTATTTAGGTGCTCCGACTCACCTGAAGCTTAGGTTCATATCATATCTTTACATAGTGTCTCAAGAGTCTCATGTAAATATCACCATCAGTTTGAGGGCTCCTGGGAGAGCCATTGAAGGCCTGGCTCCATGCCAGACTGTAATGAACAGAGTACAGCTGGTCGAGGGGAATCACCGTGGAGGAAATCACAGTCCAATCTAACACTCAGTGACCTGCTCCACGACATCTCCACAGTATCTCCACGGTGTCTTCACACCTCCACAGTGTGGAGCGCGTGTCACCGTCTTCTGACAAGTGCACTTTTTGTAAGTCGCTGTGGATAAAAGCGTCTGCTAAATGCCCTAAATGTAAATGTATCTCCATGTGTCTCTCTTCGCGGGTCTCTCCACGGTAACTTCACGGTATCTTCACGGTGTCTTCATGGGATCGTCACGGTCTTCTTCACGGTCTCTCCATGGTCTCTCCGCGGTAAACGTGGCCGGGCAGCTCGTCTCACTACTGCATGCTAATGGGGGCTCTGTGATGAAACGGACCACCGGCCCCCTGAGCCCAACACAGGGGGCTTCTCTTCACGTCAGCTCTGTTGCATAGGCCTGCTGGAACATCTAAATACACACACACACACACACATACCCCCCTACACACAAACAGACCCGCACACACACACACACACACACGCACACACATACCCCCCTACACACAAACAGACCCACACACAAACACACACACGCACACACGCACGCATGCACGCACGCACACACACACACACACACACACACACCCCTACACACACAGCTTCTACATGCACTTGACACAACATGCCCTGATTCCTAGTATCTGGAGCTCCTCTCCTCTTCACATCGCTATTTCTGGATGAGTTTCTTTCATGTGTTGCTTATTTCCTTCAGCCCTTTCATGAGTTCTATATTTAATGTGTTGTATATCTGAACATAGAGCAACACAGACACATGAGAGAGAGAGAGCACAGTGGAATTACTGCTTTCATTTCTGGTCACGGGAATCACTTGATGTGACCTTAACCAGACACACCAGGCACAGAGTCACCTCTCTCCCGTAAGACTCACCTCCCTCCCTTAAGACTCACATCCCCCCTTAAGACTCACATCCCCCCTTAAGACTCACCCCTCAACACAACCACACTCACCTCCCCCCGAAGACTCACCCTCTACTCAACACTGAAAGACACTACAATCCTTCTCTGTCCCTCCTCCCTAGCTCCTACTTCAAGCCCTCACTACCTTCTCTGTCTCCTCCTCCCTAGCTCCCACTTCAAGCCCTCACTACAAACCTTCTCTGTCTCCTCCTCACTAGCTCCTACTTCAAGCCCTCACTACAATCCTTATCTCTCTCCTCTTTCTTCTTTCTTCCCTCAGTATTCTTTGGTCTTCTTGCTTCTCTTTCCAAATCCCCCTGAAATCCTGTACTATATCATCTATACATATTCTATATCATCCCCACCGCCAATTATAGAACTAGATTTACCACTCTCTTTCATTTGATCTCGCTCTCTTTCAGCTAGCATCTCTCTCTCTCTCTCTCTCTCTCTGTCTCTCTCTCTCTCTTTCAGCTAGTCTCTCTCTCCCTCTCTCTCTCCCTCCCATCTCTTCCCCCACTGGCTTTAGCCGTGACGCTGAGACACACCGGTCTCATTCACCTAGCAGCGCTAATGCTAAGCTACTAATGTAGGTCAGTGGTGCCAGAGGGGCGCTCGGCTCGCTACGTCTTCCTGCTAACAAGCGCACTTGAGCGCCTCGCTAGCTGTGTGCTCTTAGCACTGCGATCACAAGTATTTCAATGCGCTATAGCTTACTGTGTTCGCTGGACGCTAACGCATTCTGATGGAGGCTGCGTAAGAAGTGTGTCCTCAAGTAGCACACTGGGCTACTGTGTGTGTTTATGACATTTCAAAGCCAATACATTTTTAGACATTAGTCATGCAGTTATTAATACATGAGGCACTGTGGCAGAATTTGTCTTTCGTCACATTATGTGGTTATTAAAGGTGCAAATAATTAAAAATCCCTCCCTACGTTTCTCTGTCAAGAAAGATTCACCTTTGATTGACAGGTAAGATGGATTCCCGCTGGATTGGTCAGAAAGAGGGAGTCTAACATCTGGCCTCATACAGACGTGCACACAACTACTACAGACATTTGACTTATAGGACATATAGCTTCCATCATAGCTCCTTATCTCACCTACAGAACCTTCACATTGATTTTGAAGCACTTTAAGTTACTTTCAATAAACATAATATCAAGACATAGCTGGGGGTGTTTTTTTCTGAAGAGGATGTGTTCATTGATTCTTCTTCTGCAACAACAAATAAGGAGGTGAAGCAATAAGATGCTGGAGGTCAAATTTCAACATCGTGATGTACGATAGTAGTATATATTAATACAATGTCTCCAGTGCATCTCGGGCTGTCTTAACAGAGACTAAACACCAGTGATGTGTGTGTAGCCAGAGGGTTTCTAGTGCAGCCCTCAGCAGCAGCATGGCTGATGTTCCACTGGCCTACATACAAGCCCAGCCTGGTCTCCCCACGACTCCCCCTGGTCTCCACACCTTCCGCTGTTCTCTGTATGCAAAAACATCCAACTTTTGTTTCTTTCCAGCTTTGCTCTCCATCTTCTCGTTTGTCTCTCCGTGGTCATCCATGGAGAGACACGTCCCCCTGGTCTGCATGCCTGGAGAGGACACGCCCCTCCCCCCCCCCCCCCCCCTCGTTCTGCTCCGAGAGAGTTCTGATCAAAGGCGCTGAGGGGGGAGGGAGGGAGGAAGATCTTTTTACTAATGCATATGCTAAGCTCCTCTCCTCTTCCAGTCAGGGCTAGGAAGCTGGATGTGTGGATGGAGGAGCCTTGTGTACAAAATGCTGATGCAGCGACTCAGCGAGGGGAAAGAGATGCACCACTATAGTTTACTGATGGACCCCTGAGCACCGTAATGGGGGGGTTGCTTGACTGGCAGGGCCTTGCTAAATATAGTGCCAGGTGTAAAAAGAGCTTTCTCCATCAACGTGTTGTCTGCGTTCCTGTGATGCTATCCTGTGCTGCACCACACTAACACCAGGGACTCCAGTGAGGTGGTGCTTGTTGTTCTGGATAAGAGCTGCTCAGCCCTCTGAATGCTAACATTTGTTCCACTTGAGAGGAGAACAAAGCAGCCCCAGGCCCACAGAGCGCCCCCATGTACAGCATGCATTCTCTCCTCCACCAGAACCAGAGCAGCTGTTTCCAGAGACGGCTACATCTGGAGCACGCATATTGGGTGAAGTCGTTTGCAGTATTTCAATCTTTCAGGAACTGCTTTGCAATGACTTGTGTTTCACTAGGGTGTGGTGCTGACTATTTTATAGTTCAGTTAGAGTTTTTATAGTTTATACTTACAGTTGTAATTTACAAAAACATGGCACTATACTGTATATTACTCTACGATAACGTGTCATTCACCTCAGAATGAACAGCGTCTATGTTTCCAAACATTCACTGTGCTGGAACACAGCCTGTGTTCCGGCAGGCCCACTCCCTCCACACGCTCCCGTGCTGTGATCCTGCAGCACGTCTGGACTTTCAGGGCCACTGGGCTGCGGTGTGGGTGACCATCGTCACAGCGGAACACTGAGCTTACGCTGTCTCAGTGTTGACTGGACAGTACCAGGGCCATCCTGTGGTGCACAATGACGTGGACCGCAGCTACTGCCTTAGCAGGGGCTCGCGCTCGCCCTACACTCAAGAGTTAAACGTGATGATAATGGCCTGAAAGACAAAGGGGAATATAACAAGCAATTAAAAACTAAGTTGTTAGTGCAAAAGTGCCAATGTGCCAAGTTGACCTTTTAGTAACCAAAGACTAGGACCATAGCCCACAGTCAGCACTAACAGAGATAGTGCTGCTGTGAGGCCATTTCTGCAGGGGGTCTTCAGCGTGCCAGTGGAGATGCTACCAACCTCTGGCTCGCGTGTTACTCTCTGAAGACAACGTTTGGCCATGTCAGCGATTCCACACCTCTTTAGCAGGCCAGCACAGAAGGAACTGTACCTTAGGACTGCATCTGGGATTTACAGGAAACCGTGAGATTCAAGATTCAAGATTCAAGAGACTTTATTCATCCCGAGGGAAATTATTTTGCAACAGATCAAAACAAAGAAGGAAAAGAAATGTACACAAATAAAATAAAATATACCTAAAATAAAATAAAATAAAATAAAATAAAATATACCCTAATATAAAAAATATACCTAATATAACCAATTAACAACAATATAACAATAAACTAGAGTAACTTATAACCAACTAACTAACTACCAACTAACTAAATAAATAAAAACCAACTAGCCTAACATTTCGTTATATTAGCTTATACTTAGTTACTCAACTTAAGTGTAAGCTAATATACCGTACAAAACTATAATAGAAACTAATAAATATATAAATATATCACAGTAATGTTAAATGGAATAAGATGAGGTAGTTCGTCGTACCGCTACAGTAACTACGTAGGTATATATATATATATATATACCAGACAGCTCTATCCTTATTATTTCTCAGAGTATGGAATCTTTTTCTGTCCTGCATGAACATCATGCTTTTTGAGTAGGAATGATGTAGGACCTGCAGGTGTTATCTTATCTTATCTTCAACATCCTACACTAGAAGGCTGGTCAATGAATACTTGCTAACACAAATAAACTTGTCTTATTTGTTACTCGCAAAACAAATAGATTAAACTAAATACTTTATTGGGGGTGCTTGTTTAGTTTAGGTAAGTTGAATAGTTGAATGTATTAATGTATAAGGGAAAGCGCAAATGAATAAATTCATATTATGGCATAGAATGACACCATTTTTCATACAGAGCGATAACCAATTGCATCAGCAGAAAGAGAGTTTAATGCTGACATGTGTGTGTAATAATCATCCATTGTTTGAATTACTGTTTAGTTGTCCGATCTCTCTCTTGACCTCTGACAGACCAACAGGTCTCATGTCAACACCATATTCCCTTGAGGCGAGGACACTCGGGAAGAGATGTAGCATTGATGAGCAACTGACTCGGATTTGAGTTCTGAACATGCAGATCGTTCTGCCCAGTCGAGGGATGGATGCTCATGGAACAAATGGAGGAATGAAGGGTTCTGATCTCTTTCAAACATACAATGATCCAGAGTGACATCGATGTATGGCTCTTCATTTGTCAGTGCACTGAGTGATGAGTGATGCCAGTGGAGCCTCACAGGCTCCTCAGAGCAACCAGCTGAGCTTCAGGAGAGGTTCACAGCATTCAGTCATTCAGTTGAGAAGAACCACACCATGACCATATATTCACACCATCACTGAGCATGGATAAAGTTGCCCTTATGAACATCACACATTATATGTAGGAATAACACAGAAGCTATACATAGTAGGGCAGCTCCCCGTTGGCCCACCACCAGCCCATGAGACATCCTGGTCCAGTGGAGCTGAGATACCTTTATGATGGACTCATGACCCAGCCTCACAGCATACCACCCTGAACAGCACAGCAGCAGCTGGGAGGTGTAGCCTACAGCTTACATGTGTGTGTGTGTGTGTGTGTGTGTGTGTGTGTGTGTGTGTGTGTGTGTGTGTGTGTGTGTGTGTGTGTGTGTGTGTCTCTGTCTGTCATGCTACATGCACAGGGAGCAGGGTAGCCCACAGCATCATGTATTTTGCCTACACTAGGAGCTATAGCCTACACCAGTATTAATAGCCTACACCAGTAGTAGTAGCCTACAGCTACAGGAGGTATAACCTACACCTATAGGGGGTATAGCCTACACCAGTGGTAGCAGCTTACACCTATAGGGGGTATAACCGCTACACCAGTAGTAGCAGCATATACCATTAGTAGGTAGCCTACACCAGTATAGTAGCAGCCTAAACCAGTAGTAGCCGACCGAGACACCAACGCACCTCCACGAAGTAGAAGCAGGGCAGCAGGCTGACGCTGTCCTTGGTCACCGTCCCCTTCTCCCGGGTAGACATGGTCCCGCAGCTCGGTGGGTCGGATGAGGACCGGAGGACCAGACCGGACTGTACTGACGCGCTGTGTCGACCGCTGTCCTCCGCTTCAACGCCGTGCCGTCTCACCGCCCGCCTCGCCGCCCCGTCTCGCCGCCCGTCTCACCGCCCAGGCTCATAAGCGCGACTCCGCCGCTCGCTCCATCCGAGGTCCCGTCACTCCGTGAGGACACGAGGCGTCCGGAAAGACAGACAGACAGACAGACAGACAGACAGTAGGGCCTACTGCAGGCGGGTCCTGAGGATGAGAGGATGAGATGCTGAGAGGATGGACTGGAGGGGCGCCCTGCGTGTCTCCGAGCGCTCGAGCCGCGGGGGTCTGTGGAGCCGACGTAGTAAACCGTGTGACGGAGCTCCAGTGCGCAGGCGCGTCGCTGCTGTCAGACGGGATCTCCCCATAGTGATATAACACAACTATTGTAGGTCACAATGTGAGATGACGAACATAGTCTTTCTTCTTTAAAAAAAAAAAAATCATGTTCGAGACATGGAGTCCAATTAAACATAAACACATGTGCCAGTTAAGAACAGAGTAGTCCGCATGAAAGCCTTTGTGGAACTTTTCTACTAAGACTTTAGAAAGGGACAAGCCTATGGGAATTTGACTACAACTCTCTCTCGTCCTCTCAAACTCGGGTATCGCCAACAAAAGATCACATAATGCATGCTGTTAAGCAAACGCATTAAAAAAAAAGACCAAGAGTTTCTGTGTAGGGTCATGGTATAGGGTTGTGTAGGGTCACAGTAGGCCTAGCTCCGTGATGTACACTGCACAGTAGAGCTGTGTCTGAATGGAAGACAGCCACACACTGTGTGTGTGTGTGTGTGTGTGTGTGTGTGTGTGTGTGTCTTAAAGACTTGGCTCAAAATATTGACCTCCATCACGCATGCGCTCTGGCGGATGCTCGCATCTTCTTCCCAATTCCCGAAAAGCCGAAGACTCGTATAACGTCGGGCGTGACGTTGCCGACACTGCGTGCTGCTGGACAGACAGCTGACGTCATTGCCTACCTGGAGCGCAGCTCCGCAGCTGGACAGATGACGTCACAGCCTACCTGGAGCTGGCCAGCCGATCACCGCTGAAGTGGGGTTTGTGTAGGCCTACCTGACACCAGGTGCGCGAAGGTGTATTGAATTGACGAGTCGTTCAAAAGTCCCTGAGCTGTCCAAGGTGGGCTGTCCCCGCAGTGGTCATCCCGGCTCGTCCTATACTGGGACAGCCCACCCAGCAGCGTGCAGCTATTCCACCTGTCCAACAGTCCAGAAGCTGACGACCTGTGGACAGACTGCAGCGCATCGCCACGTAGACCACGCGCAAGACAGTAAGTTGTCCTCATGTCCTCATATACGGAATTGATATTGCAATTTCTTACCAATGTGTACAATTACATTTTCTACATAGCCTTTTACCCAACAAGTTATTGTAACAAAGCGATGTTGCGTATGGCTTTGAGCAGACCGCATGTTGACTTCATTCAGTAAATCCGCTTAACCATCTAAAGAACAGTTGCCCCTCTAAAGAGCTTTTCTGCTGAGTCAATGAAAATGCAAGTTCGTCTGTAGATGAACTCTCTGTGAAATATATGAGGAAACTCGAAACACTTAGATATTGGATTTAAAAAGTGATCACACTTGTTGCTGCCATTCGCCAGATATCTCACAACCCTCAGTGGATTTGTGATGAACTTGAGTTAACAGAGACCCCCACACACACACGTGTGTGTGTGTGTGTGTGTGTGTGTGTGTGTGTGTGTGTGTGTGTGTGTGTGTGTGTGTGTGTGTGTGTGTGCGTGCGTGCGTGCGTGCGTGCGTGTGTGTGTGTGGGAGGGGGGGTGCTCTCTGATTAATTCGTTTTTCTTACCATATACTGAATACATAATGTGCTGTTTATTTGATCCATATTCATACATTTTGCACAAGGAGATTCTACTGTCGCAGTGGTGCATTGTGTGTGTGTGTGTGTGTGTGTGTGTGTGTGTGTGTGTGTGTGTGTGTGTGTGTCTGTGTGTGTGGTTGCTTAGCTTGATAAGGTCACTGCAGTTGAAAATAAACTTTAAACTTGCTCTCTCTCTCTCTCTCTCTCTCTCTCTCTCTCTCTCTCTCTCTCTCTCTCTCTCTCTCTCTCTCTCTCTCTCTCTCTCTCTCTCTCTCTCTCGTATATCCATCTCTCTCCCCCTCTTTCTCTCTCTCTCTCGTCGTTTCCTGTAACAGTAGATACCTCATGCATTGCCATGCAGTCTGATCGGTCAAACGACATCACAGCCATTGTATTTATGATGCAGTTAGCTCCTTATTGACCAGGAAAAGGTCGACGTCTTTATGATATTGAAAACTGTATTTTGACGCCACCTACTGGTTGAAGGCGGAATTCCACCCACATGCACCGTCGGTGTGGATCATTTTAATGGTTTTCTGTATTTCAGAGTGCAACATGCCAATACCAGGTGACCGTAAAGAGCGTCGCAAGGTCTACATCTCCTTGGCAGCAGAGGTAAGACGAGACCTGAACTCCGTTACCATGGCTGCACAAAGTAGTGTTTTATTGATCAGCCCCTTATACATCTTTGATGTGGTATGATCTATTACAAGGTAAAAGCTGTGTCAATATCATTCACTGATCACCTACAGACACTCAGTTTGGCAGAAGCACAAAGCATTGTTTTCTCACTAAAACATTGGAGATTGTCTATACAGTAGGTAGTACACACTAGACCAGGTAATAGACCAGACAGTAGACCAGGCAGTAGACCATGTAGTAGACTAGGCCAGACAGTAGACCAGGCAGTAGACCAGACAGTAGACCAGACAGTACACCAGGAAGGAGTCCAGACAGTAGACCAGGAAGGAGTCCAGGCAGTAGAGAAGACAGTAGACCAGGCAGTAGACCAGACAGTAGACCAGGCAGTAGACCAGACAGTAGACCAGGCAGTAGACCAGGCAGTAGACCAGGCAGGAGACCAGACAGTAGACCAGGAAGGAGTCCAGACAGTAGACCAGGAAGGAGTCCAGGCAGTAGAGAAGACAGTAGACCATGCAGTGGACCATGCAGTGGACCATGCAGTAGACCAGACAGTAGACCGAGCAGTAGACCAGGCAGTAGACCAGGCAGTAGACCAGGCAATAGACCAGGCAGTAGAGCAGGCAGTAGAGAAGACAGTAGACCATGCAGTGGACAAGACAGTAGACCATGCAGTAGACCAGACAGTAGACCGAGCAGTAGACCAGGCATAGTCCAGACGGTAGACCAGGCAGGAGCCCATGCAGTAGACCAGACAGTAGACCAGGCAGGAGTCCAGGCAGTAGTCCAGACAGTAGTCCAGGCAGGAGACCAGGCAGTGGACCAGGCAGTAGACCAGACAGTAGACCAGGCAGTAGAGAAGACAGTAGACCATGCAGTGGACCATGCAGTGGACAAGACAGTAGACCATGCAGTAGACCAGACAGTAGACCGAGCAGTAGTCCAGGCAGGAGACCAGGCAGTGGACCAGGCAGTAGACCAGGCAGTAGAGAAGACAGTAGACCATGCAGTGGACCATGCAGTGGACAAGACAGTAGACCATGCAGTAGACCAGACAGTAGACCGAGCAGTAGACCAGACAGTAGACCATGCAGTAGACCAGACAGTAGACCAGGCAGTAGAGAAGACAGTAGACCATGCAGTGGACCATGCAGTGGACAAGACAGTAGACCATGCAGTAGACCAGACAGTAGACCATGCAGTGGACCAGACAGTAGACCATGCAGTAGACCAGACAGTAGACCATGCAGTAGACCAGACAGTACCAAGCATCAGAACCAGCACCACGGTGCTCTGTACCACTAGAGGGCGCCACCGCTACAGCTTGGTGAGGAGCAGGCCGATGAGAACAGGAGCAGAGAACATCATGAGGAGAAACAGGTCAGGTTTGGCTGATTCCCACCCGGAGAATAAGTGCTTTTCAAAGCAGGAAGGTGACTGTAAAGTGCTAACTGTTTCTTACTACCTGGAAATAATTATTATATACTTTATGGTGCAGTAATCAAATTATTTCATTTTCCATATGCTCCTTATGTAGGCTAATAGGACCCCCTCACAGTGTGTTGTAGTGTATTCATTTCATTATTATTATCTTATTCTAAAGAGAGGATGTCTTTGGCACTCCTACACATGGTGCCTTTCTGTGATTATTTGTGATTATTACCTTGCTGGTAAGTCACTTTGGATGAAAGTGTTTGCTCCAGTACTGGATGGAAACGTATCGTGAAATGTTTTGCTGTGATAAACGAGCCCTGAAAAGGCGCTGCACTATGATGAGCCACTCTCTTAATCCCCTGAAGATGCTTTCTGCTCCATCTGGAGGAAATCTCAGAGGTCATCTCTTCATCTCTCCTTCTCCGAGCCACAGTGGGTGCCACGTGGCTCGCCAGCGTACTGGTCCTTCAGGACTGTTTGCATCCATGTCCAGTGAGAGCGCAGGGGAGAAAAGTTCCACTTTTCACCAACAAAGTGTAAACTACTTGTCGTATTCCAGGGAACTGTTTCACCACCATGGCTGGACCCCCTGGCTTGTTGAATTGGGCCGAGTGTTCATGTGTCAATAAGAGAAGCTTAACGAGAGACAGACAGACATACTTTAATGATCCCTGAGGGAAATTGCATTAGGGGAGGGGGATGGAGGGGAACGGTTCTCTGCATTTGACCCATCCTGTGGTACATAGGAGCAGTGGGCAGCAATGGTCAGCGCCCGGGGAGCAAGTTGGGGTTCAGTGTCTTCCTCAAGGACTCTTAGACATGCGGACAGTTGGAGGAAGGAATCGAACCACCGACCCTACGGTTAGAGGACGACCCGCTCTACCCACTGAGCTACTGCTGCCCCAAAGGGGAGGGGTGGAAGGGATTGGTTCTCTGCATTTGACCCATCCTATGTTACATAGGAGCAGTGGGCAGCCATGGTCAGCGCCCGGGGAGCAAGATAGGGTTCAGTGTCTTCCTCAAGGACTCTTCGACATGTGGACAGTTGGAGAAGGGAATCGAACCGCCAACCCTACGGTTAGTGGGCGACCCGCTCTACCCACTGACCTGCTGCCGCCCCAACCCAGACCACCATCACAGATCCACACACTGGGTTGGGGGGGCGCTTTGGGATTGTTGGAGTGCAGTTTAGTCTGGTCATCTTTTCACAGTGGAACAGCGTGATGGAGGGTGAAACACATTCATAACACAAAAGGTTGAAGTGTTGAAGCTCTTTTAAGGCTCTGCTTCGTGCTTAGAGGATCTTACTAATGTCGGTAAATATGTCGTTTCCTCATCAAGATTGTGTCAGGATTCAAAAGGTCCCCTGTCGCAGCGGTGTCTCCTGTTGATTGTGGACGACGTTCACCAGAGCTCCCTGTCTGGTCCACGTGACATGTTCCCAGACTGACTGTCTGTGGAGGTCCACTTTGGTTTGAGAATGCTGTGAACCCCGTCTGATGAAACGAATGCATCCCGACTCAGTCCTGGGGCTCTCAGACGCCTGCATCCTCCCGCTGGATGCAGGGTGACGTATGAGCACATGACTCCTTCTGCTTAGACGACCAATCAATCTAGGGCTGGGCTCCCAAGCGTGAAAAACTGAAAACAATCTCAACCTTCAGACTTTGTATCATGATTGTTGTAGAGCTGAGTACCACCTTCACCACTCAGATGACAACAGACAACAGATGGTGCCTCCTGTTTTGCTTTAAAGAATTGGGAGTCTATGGACTAATTTGGCTACAAAGTCTGAAGGTTCTAATTGATCTGATCCCCCAGGGCCTTTAACGATGCTGAAACCTTCAGAGATGCGTGTTTCACATGACCGCTCCCTGTTTGGAGGAAACTCTACTGGCGGCATTGTGATCTCACAGACATTTTAAATTGCTATTTGAAGAGAGCTTCAAAGTGCTCGTGTAGACCAGCGACAGTAGGACTTGAAAAAGGAGTGCACGTACAGTGTGATGTTATCATTACATCAACACAAAACACAGCATTTGCATCTTCAGATCTGAGACTGTTGAAATGGGGCCAAATGCAAATCACAGAGCAACAGTGGGGATGCATTCAAGTTGCATTATGTGTAATTCTAACGGCGGCTCCATGAACAACCAGTCGGCTCTGCTGTCACGGCCAGTTTCCATCGGAATGTTCTAGTGCTAGCATCAACCCACTGCACACTATTCCTAAACCACTGCACACTAATCCTAACCCACTGGACACTAATCCTAAACCACTGCACACTAACCCACTGAAAGCCAAGCCACTGCACACTAATCCTAACCCAGTGGACACTATTCCTAACCCACTGCACACTCATCCTAAACCTCTGCACACTAACCCACTGCACACTAATCCTAACCCACTGCAAACTAATCCTAAACCTCTGCACACTATCCCACTGCACACTAATCCTAACCCAATGCACACTAATCCTAGCCCACTGCACACTAATCCTAACCCACTGCACACTAATCCTAACCCTAACCCTTGATTAGCATGAAGAACGTAAGGAAGGACAGAAAAAGCAGAAATCCCTATTTTTTTTTTAAATTCTATATTTCTTTTTAATGGAATGTTGGCATTATTTATTCTTGATAATGCTTCTCATTTCATGGTTGAGCTGAGGATCTTTTGTCAATCCCTCTGTGTTTACCTTTTGAGTTTGCATTATTTCATTATTAGTATTCCCTAACAGTATTCCTGTGTGAAGCTATGAGTTGTATCTGGGTCACGACACGGCCGTGGGCATAGCAATGTAATAAAACGATGTAAGCACTTCCTCTAACACAGCACAGTGGGGGTGGGGTGGGGTCTATTTATAGACGCTTACTTGCTAGAGATGGACGTTGTTCACATTAAACAGTGGGAGCTATCACACTGCTCTGCTTACCAAACATGTTGCTTCAGAAGAGTAGGCCACTGGACCCTTGAGTTGAGACTGTATGGGCCAGCGTTACCTGGCTCTAACACCTGGTGGCACCTGTAACACTGGATGTCAAACCTTACAAGTTAACGAACAAAAACACAGCATTTCCAATTTTCTGTGGCAGCGATTGAATCAGCCCCCATCAGGTTGTTTAGTTATTTCTTAGTGTTTTTTTTTTTTTCTTAGAGGCCAATCCTGTTGGCATGGTGACCATGTGATGAAGTGGTTTAGGGTTGGTGAAGTTTGTAGAGGCACAAGCTCAATCAGAATCTCCCTGATTATGGACCACAAAATACAATGTTGTCCCTCAAACAGTTTGAGTCAAACTGTCTGTTGACATTTTTCAAATTCTTATCTACATTTATTTCGTTATCCCAATTAACAAACCACATGTTTCAAACAAAAATGACCAATTGTACACTTAATTCTACAGGCAAGACAGAACGATGGCACATCACCTCTGTGTGATGCCCTGAGAGGCTTTGCTTGCCAGATGGTTCTTTAGATCCAGTGTATCCCCCTGGATGCAGTAGAGCCCCCTGCATCCTACAGTGCAGCTGCCACACAGTATGGTGTGCTCCAGTGGACTCTAGGATCCACATTTATATCCTAAATACACACATGTATTCACGTCTCCATCCATATTCACCCGTATGAACAAATGACTTCATTGTTGTCGAATCAAGCAGACATTATGAAGACATGTGGGCCTGATATTCAGGTTAGGATGTCTGACTGCTTCCTTCATGTTATTTTGAGACACACTGGACTCTTATCTAACAGCTGTGTGAGTCAGTGAAGAAGACAATAAAGAGGCAGATGAAGGCAAACACAGCGCCGCCTAGAGCCGTTCAAGTAAAGAACAAAACGCTGATCACCCCTGGATTGACCTCCTCCTCCACAGCAGAGGAGCTGGAGCTGTGAGGCCAGGAGGACTCTGAGGCGTGGGGCTCACAGAGGAACAGGGGCCGCTGGAGAAGGTCAGCATGATGGAGCAGTAGAGGTCCCCAGGGGGAGTAGACAAGAGGAGTACCTTTAAACACACCATGGCTCCTCCTCCATGCTCACATGGACGCTGCACGCTGTTTGTGTCTCTGTGTTAAGACAGTGGTTGGGGTAAAGGGGTAAAGCGGGGCATTTAGCAGACGCTTTTGTCCAAAGCGACTTACAATCAGTACATTTGTGGGGTTCGACACGTGGACAGTCGGAGGAGGAGGGGGGATCAAGGGGATCGAACCGCCGACCCTACGGTTAGCGGGCGACCCGCTCTGTCCACCCGCTCTAGCTACTGGTGAGGTGAGGTGAGGTTGCTGAGGTCACTAGAATAAAGAACACAAATGTTTTTTTTTCTTGGTGTGTGTCTACAAACCCTTAGTATTTACAATGTGGCCGGTTTCTGTGTTGACATGAATTGGTGTTACCGTTTAGTTTCTGATCAAATGCCTCGTGTTACCAGAGGCTGGACGTCCAGGGACAGCTGAGCCAATCAATAGCAGCTCCTGGCCAGACCAGTGACAGCATGACGCACTAAT
>JAXIVH010000009.1:2704167-2759167 GCA_036785325.1 Urophycis tenuis
ATGTCATACTGACCGGCATAGCTCATCATTAAAGACAATAATGCATTGATACAGATGTGCGTCCTGACAACACCTGGCCTGCAAGTCATCAAGCCACCAATATTCACACTTTGTCATTTCATTGTGTTACACAGGAATACATACAAGCATAATAAGATGACTATGATATGATGACATTACATACTATATTTTGATTTGGTATAAATAGCTTATTTCTAATCAGGTGTGTCAGGTCTGTGGGATGTGTCTTCTCATATACAAAGCTCATACTTTATGGCAGAACTGTGTTATTATTGTGTGTATTGTGTGTATTTATGTATCTGTTTTCAGAGGTGGTAACCAACGGAGTAAGACAACATTGTACATGGTTACATGTATCACTCTTAAACATATGTAAATCACTGAATAGCACAAATAACTAGCTGCTAGGAATACCTGTGACAAATAGTGTTCATCCAGAAGTAATGAAGACGGTCAAATAAGTCGACATGAGGGCAGCTGAGAGCCTCTGGACTCTGCTGGTCCCAGTCCTACGGGTTACATGAAGTACAGGAAACCATTCCCAGCCAGTAAACTGGCAGAGTAGTTTCATGGAAGTAGCTACCTGAAGATATCATACTTTCACAATTCACTGGTGTCACAAAGTACCCCCAGTAAAAGTAAACAGTAAATGGATGTGTCACTAAATGTAAATATTTAGTGACACATGCAATATGGCTATGGCCTTTTGTAATATCCAAATACAAGTACCTAAGCTCCACTCAGTGAGCTCCACTTGAGAGAAGTAACAAAACAAGTAAAACAAAGAAATGAGTGTGTGAAATGTGTGTGATGGTTTCTGGGCAGATGCTCTAGTCCTGTGTCCTCAGGAGCTCATTGGTCCACGGAGGTTCTGTCCAGCGTCACTCTACACATTTAGTACGGGGTTAGGAGTCCCAGCCACGGGTCCATTGCAAAGCATTGCCATCAATGTTAATTGCTCCATTAGCTTGATGGCTAAGGGCTTTCACAGCGCTAACAGCCTTACATAAGGGTAAGAGAGAAACACACTAGAAATAGAACGCACAACAGGAATGTCACTTGGCTAATTCGGGCTAATTCGCTCCCTAGCCCTGGCTAAGAGGTTTTGGTCCGGGGCTACAAAGTGGTGACACCATATTTCTTTTAATTGGGCTGGCACTGTCAATGGCCTGGGACCTAGTGGCCCTGGGTTACCGACGTTTTGGGGCTAGCTCCAGAAATCGCATAAAACCGCTGTACTGAAATAGCCGTGTGGATCAGAGCCAGCCGAAATCTGTGTGAACATGGGACATGTACGCCTGGGCTATCCTGATGTTAGTCTGGGGCTAAGCAGTGAGCAGTGTGAAAGCCGGTCCTTTTTCCATGTCCTCAGTTGTAAATGATCATGTGATTCCAACAATATGGTCTCTACATGGCACTGAATGGATCCGGCTGTAGTCCAACTCCTTGCTCTCCGTCCGCTGGCTTCATTAGACAACAGCACTGCTGCTGTTCTCTCGGTCTCCACTCTGTCAGAGCTGAGCTTGCCCTGCCTGGAGGATGAAGAGGAGGTCGCATGAGTACTTAGGGAAGGTTGTTCCTAGCATTGTTCTCTGCAGTTGATAACTCTCTGCACCTTAGACACATCTCGTTTATCTAGTAAGGAAGAAAACAATGTAGCCCATTATCTCCTTCTCTTATGAATACATAAAACATCCAAAAGCATAAGCATTATTTCTTTTGGGAACAAAACTTTTTTAAAGTATAATTTATTCATCTGAAGTACCCACATTGTTGTTGGAACACACCACCTGAGCTCCTGTCAGGGTTCTGTAGACACTGGGCTGGAACACCACCAGCGCGCCTTTCAGGGTTCCCGTATCACAGGTTCCTGTCACTGAGTGGAAATGTTTCGGTAGGAAAGAACCTCACCGTACAACATCAGAGTGACAGCTGCACAAAGACCTGATCTCTACCTGAGTTTGTGTGCAGTTTCTCTGCGCAGACTTTAGCACCGCATGGCCTCAACCTTTGAGGAGTTCTTATCTTCAGTGGACAGAATGTTAGCTGCCACCTGTAGATGAACCAGTTATCAAATCAGTCAAATGGTTCCTCACCCATTATTGATTTCAGTCCAGCTTCATTCTACATTCAGAGCTCTGCTGTTGGATTTAACTACTTTACTCCCCGGGATGAAGGTTTTAAGAAAACAGACTTAAGGTTGCGGTGCAAGTCTGTATTTAAGGCTGTGGATGTTGACATTTACAACCAGGTCATGTAGTGCCTATGGGGAGGTTAAAAATAGCCCTGGTCATGATTAAAAGTCCTGACTGAACCAGAACACATCATCGGTACCACTTGTCGTATTAGGCGTTTTCATCACAACCTACCGTCTCCAGTAAACGACGAGGACCAGTTGGGTTGGACCGGAGGTCTCTGAGCTCCTCCGTATTCAGGAAACGTTGATCATCCCTTGGCACACAAACCATAACTTACAGACAAACTTACAGACAATACCAAGTTGTGTATCAGGAAAAGACAAAGGAGCCAGGGAGTGAAAAATGTAGAACCAGGCATGAACTTAGTTGGGTGCCAAGAGGGGTAGCATTGCTACAATGAGACCGGGATAATAACTCAGAAAGTACTTAGAGTACAACCACTTTAGGTAGTCTGGTAGTCATGGCATGGAATGCTTGTATCTGTAGAGCATTACATTGTGCTCAGGGGCATTAATGATTTTCGAGGCAATATTTGAGTTATCTTTTGACTAACACTCTCTCCTGATGTCTGCATTCATCCCACTCGCCCCACTTTAATTGGTAGTGTAGTGTCTGTTCTACTCTATACCGAAACAATGGGGGACTCCCAGGTAGAGATGTAGCCTTTCTTTGGAAACGCTACCAAATGTCAAATGTATTGTGTTACTAACAATGAAACAAAGTAAGCGGCCCCATTTTGGCTCCACTCTGTGTGATTATCAACCGTTGTAGTGGCAGTAAGAGCTTCGCCGCAGACACCTTAAAGTAAAGACACCAACGCTGGCTCACAGGCTTGAGTTCAGACCTACCAACCGTGGTGGAAGTTCAGCCTACCTGGTGGGCCCAAATGTGTTTGCTTGTGTCTGTCTGGATTTACTCTCACACCCAGGATGCTAATCCAACTCTGTGAGCCCCATCAGTCAGGCTGCTTAGTGACTGGTTGCCTTGGAGCAGCCTTCTTTCCATCCTTGAGCACCGACAATTCTGACAAATGCAGTGTCCCTGTCCCACACAGACTCCCGGAGGCCTCTCCTCCAGATGGAGACGTATGCTGTCAGCCAGCGTGTGAACTAACCAAAGAAAGCTTCTCCAAATAATACCCTCCAACACACACACACACACACTAATGAAGATAGATGGTGTGTTTAGCTTTCAGCAGTGCTGATGTTAAATGTGCCACGGCTAGACAACACAGGGTGTTATAGAGATCCCCCCCCCCCCCCACAATGGAGAAATGTCTCACTCAGAGTGATGCCTGGTCAGCCCTTCAGCCGAGAGAGAGAGAGAGAGAGAGAGAGAGAGAGAGAGAGAGAGAGAGAGAGAGAGAGAGAGAGAGAGATTGAGAGAGAGAGAGTGTTGAGAGAGTTGGCGTCTGGAAGGGTTTCACACCAGTGCGTACGTTCATTAGTAGATAATAGAGAGAGTAGGTAACAGAGAGAGAAGCAGAGACAGAGGATAGAGAGCGTCAGTAATAGAGAGACTAGGCAATAGAGAGAGAGGATAGAGAGAGTAAGTACTAGAGAGAAAGAGAGAGGAGGTAATAGAGAGAGACAGATAGAGAGAAAGAAATAGAGAGACAGATACAGAGAGTAGGTTATACAGAGAGAGAGAGACAGAGAGAGAGGGAGAGAGAGAGAGAGAGAGAGAGAGAGAGAGAGAGAGAGAGAGAGAGAGAGAGAGAGAGAGAGAGAGACATAATAGGTAATAGAGAGAGAGAGCTGGGTCAGCTGGGACTCCACCTGACCCCGCCCCGGTTGGTGTGATGCTCAGATGTTTCCAAGGCAGTAATTAAACGCTGACCTTCTGGGTGAGTAAGTATAAAAGTCCATTAATGGTACCGTTTGGTACCGTGGAGACCTTGAAGGCACCGTGAGCGTCACAGCGGGCCGTATTTAAATGAAACGGGTCATTAGTGAGCTTCTTAGGTCGTCTCTGCGTGCCGGAATCACTTGTAAGTCGCTTTGGACAAAAGCGTCTGCCACATAAATGTCATGTGATGTGGGGGAGAAGGCGGGGGGGGGGACATTTGTTATCTGGGTGTTTCAGGAAGTGATGGTTGACACACCAAGCAGCTGGGTTCTAGAGGGTGGGGGTTCTGATGCCGTTGGCTGGAACATTCAGCCTGCCGTGGAAACCAAGTCTGCAGATACCATGCAGAACATCTTTGGTGGGGGGGGGGGGGGGGGGGGGAGTCTTCACTGGCTGCTTCCTCACAGCTGATCACGAGAAAAATCACAAGAAACACCACAAGGATCATCACAAGAAACATCACGCCAGAGACGCCATAAGCCTGCTCTGTCACCGCTGGAGTCCGGTGACACCTCATAGTTTAGACTTTAGACTTTAAGAAGTGGGCCAAGTGTCACAGATTTGATGCTGTGGTGACATATTGATCAGTTATATTAATATTGGTAGGTGATCACTTTATAACATCATGTCTGTCTGCAGAACAACCAGAATTGCTCTGGTAATCACTTTTTACGTGTATCGAATGTATTAATATACTATATAAAATAAGTAAAGAATGATATAATTACAAGTCTCCAGAAATCACTCTGTTCTCAGTGCTGCCAGGAGACCCGTCCATAACTCCACCAGGTGATTTCAGAACCGTCTCCAACCCACCCACACAATGCCCCTGACCATCACAGGCCAAACAAACCCAGCCGTCCTATAATGGCGTTCAGCTGGTAGGACTTACTTTCTAGTTAGCGTTATATTGTTTTCGCCCTGGACAGCACCTGCTCGAATGCAGAGCATGTTATAAAACAAATGAAATATTCTTATTATTTATTATTATTTTGTGTTACTTTATCCGGACAGCCATAGAGTGAGCTCAGTTGCTCTTTTTAAACGTAGGACATTTTGGAACTGTTGCCAGGCTATCAGCCTGTGCATACATCCATTACTTTGACATTAGACCTCGGTAGTCTACAGAATGTATTCCATAATCCATAAATAGAATTTAATAATGTGATGTTGACATGATGGCAGCCGTGACAAATTTAGTGTTTCAGTATTTATCTTTTTTTTCCTTTCCCTTCCTTTCTTTGCCTATTCCCTTCGCTAATTCTTGTATAGAATTTTAGAACATAGAGTTTCCTTTAATTACTCTTAATTACGCTGGATTGTGTGAAAACATGGTGCGTTTAAAACCCTGCTGCTTTGTAATTGACTCCTTGCTGTCTGTTTTGCTCCATAATTGTTGACATGATTAGTTTCCCAAATTGTTTCCCAAATTGTTGAAGTTAAATGTATATTTCAAGCTCTGTTTAAGATGGCTAGGCTGCTTAATGTACTTGCTCTCTGCTCACAAACTATTGACCTTAAAGGCTAACTTTGGGATTTTTTTAACCTGGAGTTTTCCACCCCAGTTTCTGATCATTTGTGGTCTATGGACGAACGTGTTTTATAATTGGTCAGTGCTGAGCCAGAACTGGAGCAGTAAGCCACTAAACGGGCCACAATCACGTCGGTCAGGACAGTAAGGCCTGTGAATATACGGCCTCTGGTTCAGACCACAGTCTTCCATGATGGAGAGAAGCCCCACAGAGACATACAACTCTTTTCTGTACCGTGTTTGAACCCGGGAAGCTTTCAGCTGGGACTGATCAACACCCACTGACTCTCCCTCAGCCCTGCTCTAACAGGACAATGTTGCTCATTTAGTTTATTCTCACCAGCCAGAGAAAGGAGGCTTTGTACTCATGATCCAACACATGGAGTGTTGTCATGTTGAAATCACGCTTACATGTTGACCTGAAGCTTCTCAGCATGTCTCTGCTGGTTCTCCAGTGGCTCCACCAGTCTGCAGGTGATGGGATGTGGTGGCAGTGGTCTGCTCCATTCACCGTGATGACCTCAGATGTCCTCTGGCTTGACGAAGATGTTCCCATGGTGCAGAATGTTTAATCAACAACACTGCTGTGAGTGTTAGCCTCCCATGTTATTCTATCTTTAAAACCATTTGTTGACGACGTCGCCATTAATTCAGTGACACGTGATGGAATGAAGAGTCAGTGACACATGATGGAATGAAGAGAAGTGCTGTGTTGAGCTCTCCCTCTGGAAGCCTTGCTTTGCTCAGCTCACCATAAACCTTTTAAGGACACAAACTTTGCTGACTTGTTCCTCTCGTCACTGTCCACAGACCGCTTGGCAAACCTTTTTTTTTTTTTTTTTACGAGAATTGTCATAAAAACATTGATGATGACTATCATCAAAGAGACAGTGCTAGGAAGGGAACGCAGGAAGCAGGCTGACCTTGCCAAGAAAATCTTGAGTTGAAGGGTTTTTTTTTTATTGGCAGTACATTTACTGAATCTACAGAGTTTCTGCTCTCAGGGTTATGTGGAAGAAACATCTATTCCCATATTCTACTGATCTTATAAAAAAAAAATCATTTTAACTTGCACTAGCTTTGGTAATTTCTTCATATTCTCCACATCAGAAGATAGCCATGCAGAGGCGCTGTTAACCTTGTGTCAAATACAGCAGTATTATAGCAGTATAATAACATAACCTGCAGAACCCATGCACTGTCAGTGGTCAAGATGGCAGCAGCTTTCAGCAGATTCTCTTTTTTTTCTATAATCCTCGACTCTGTGAGGGTCTATTTATAATTACCCCTGCTCAGGCTGCCTTCCAGAGAGCAGGAAATCCGTCCTCTGTGTTTCCTTCTCCAGCAGACATGTCAATACTCAGCTTTGAAGTTTTCTCAAGGCCTCATTCCGTCACCTCGAGACTTTGGGAGGCAAACAAATTAATTCATTTACTTTGCCTGAGTGTTTTCAGTTTGCACCGTTTGCACATTCCTTGGAAGTAACTGGAGCAGGTGCACTTGTTTGCCGTGACTACACCTGTGTCTCCACGCTCTCACTTAGCTCCTCCATCTTCCTTGTGTTGTCTGTAAAACTGTGAAACCTCTCCTGACTTGACTGACTTCACTAGCACCTCTGTTACCAATATAATTTGGCAAATTCATCGCGCCCTCGATGAATGAAAACTTTAGCAGTAGCACTTCTGCTTTTAGGGAATCAATGTGATAATGCTCTTTCTATTGTCTTCATCCTGGTGAGGCCGCACTCACACTGATGTTCTGTAATAATGCTCTTCTGAAGGGCTGCTGCAGGGTAGCAGAGGTATTAGTGAAGCCAGGATGGATTGTCATGCTTGTGTAATTGTTCCGTGTGGCTGCAGGGTGTGAAAGGCAAGAGCAGCAGTCTTCTGCAGGCCTTGTTAGTATTGCATCATCAGTGCCAAAATTGTCCTCATTGGAAAACTGATACAAAGTTTATGTTTGATTTCAGCTTCCACATCATGGAACTTGTTATTTTGTTGTAGTTTTTGAGCGTCTTGAAACTTCCCCTTGGACTCGTTTCTCCTCAAAACCATTCATCAATCGTTATGCTGTTCATGATATCTTCTAGAGAAAACATGTGAATCACACCTGATGTAGAAGTTGTTCACATCATTTGTCATAGCATTGTCATCTGTTGAGGGCAATGGTTTCCTGGTGGGAGTCCTATTTGTAATGGGTTACATAGTGGGCTACAGTTTCTTCTCCATGGATTCCTTGTACTGTCTTTGAGCTGTGTTTAGTTTCTGGTTCAGCTCCCTCAGTAGTGATCTTTGTTGCACTTGGTCCTTATTCCTGAAGGCAAGCCTGGTTTGATAAAGTCCTTCTCCTGGCTACAAAAGATTTATTCAATGAAGTAGTGAGACTTGACCTGGCTTGTGAATCGCTCTGGCTCAGTTCATGGGAATGCTGTACAACAGTATGTCTCTAAATGATTGCCCATAGCTCATGCCTTTATCTCATAATCCACACTTTGAGCAGTCGGCTGTTAGTAGAGTATGCTGCAGTGATTGGGCCTTAGCCCTTCTGCTCGTAGTTAAACATGTCTATTATCTCTCTGTTTAGATTTGACCCCGAGAGAACATTTGACAGCCAGGAGGCCAGCTAACGCTCATGGGATTACATGGAGGAGCTTAGCGAAGCTCACCACGGTGCCTCTTATAATAATGCAGAGGAACTTGCTGTCGTGGACATGGATAGCTGCTGGGTTTGACCAACAGATATTTATATAGAGGCAGTGATTTATTATGCTTTAATGCAAAACTATTCATGCCAAATTATAAATTATTCAAGCATATGATACTCCTCCTACTTTACTTTTGGCAGGTGCAGTGTGTAGGATTTAGTGGCATGTTCTATGTTTAATTCTATTTCCCCTTTTAGAACCCTCTGGGTTTCTTCCTGATTCATGTCACAGCCCCAGTGGAGGGGGGGGGGGCAATACATGGTACTTCTGATATGTAGGTCAAACCCTTCGTACTGTTGTCACCAAATCAACCTAACAAATAAGGAACATTTCCACCAGTCCTCAATAAGATGGTAATCCATCAGAACAGTTTGAACGTCTGGGCAATATTTCAAAGTATGATTCTCTTCAATTGCTTTGCTGGACCATATCTCCACATCCCTGCCCGATCACCGCAGTTGGTAGACAGACATTCTCAGTTCTTCCTCCATGTTTGTGAGGCTTCACTCCAGGAGCTGCATCAGGCTCGGTGCTGCAGAGCCCTCCTGTATGGTGGCGCTCAGCTGAAGTTGCCCCGTTAATTGTGAGGAAAAAACCACAAGAGGGAATTCTACGAACCAGTTTGCTTGTGGTGGAGGCTTTGTTGTCTGAGCCCAATTAGCTTAATTCATGACCCAGATTAGGGCGAGCAGGTTCACCTCCCACCAGAGTCCCAGGGGGGCTCTGCTCCTTCCACTGCAGGAGGAGGGGAGTGCTGCCATTATATGTCGGAACTCAGGATTTCAGAGGAGCAGGAACATCAAACGCTGCCGCAACTCGGAGCTCTTTGTAGAACATCTGGGCAACGTTTGCCAACCTCTCTACACTTTCATCATGCCAACATGGCTGTTAGCACTTTATTAGCTAACACGTTATTAGCTGTATTAAGAAGGAAACATCGTGAAGTTAGAGTCTCTATCGAGGAGGTTTTCAATGCCTTTTCGCTCTCAGCATAATACTGAGACAATCCTTATTACTGCTGGTCATAGTTCTCATGCTGATAGCCATCGTCCAGAACTCAACACTGCTGTTCCATGGCTACCACTGACATGGGAACATGGGAACATGAACTTACATTCAGCATCAACTGGACCAAGAATATCCAGAGGAGACCAGAAGACTAGATCTCTCTCTCTCTCTCTCTCTCTCTCTCTCTCTCTCTCTCTCTCTCTCCCCCCCCCCCCATCCCAACTCCGGTTCTACTGTATCCTGTGTGTCCTTGTTCTCCCTCATCATCACCCTGTCTCTTTCTCCTTCTCTCCCTGTATCCCCTCTCTCCTTCTCTCCACTTCTCACCAGTCACATCAGATTAGTCGTCATGGATACACCTGTGTGGTGAGAGACTCTGTCGCCTGGCCGCACACACTCACGCACACCACATACACACACGATGATGGATACACACACACACACACACGCACACAAGGAAATGTGTGTGTGCTCTGCTCACAAAAACACACAAAAGGATGCCCATAGTTGAGCAGTCTCCTGATGTGCTGGCTGACAGCTAGAGGTGTCTGGTGCCTCCTGGTGGAAGCAGTGGACAGTGGAGGAGGTCACTGCGAGGCCACCGGTCGTGGGCAGTGAGGGTGGGGAATACCTCCGGCCCCTGAGACCCCCTGCTGACACTGTCCTACTCAGGCGGTCCACCTCTTTTGGAAAAATGTAACACATTCAAAAGTTCCCTTTTTTTATTTGTGAACAGAAAACACTTGACCACAGCCAGTGGTCAGAATTTGCAAGTAGAAATGTGGCTGTGGTAAATTCCGTAAGCAATGGAAACACAAGTGTGCTTGGTAAGACAGAGCTATACCAGCTAAGGCTGCCACCTCCTACAGGATCAGAGGACAGCTGATCCTGAGTAGGTTAAATGATCCACTAAAGGGTTACGTTAGCTGTGTTAAAATATCCTTTACATGCTCAGGCATTTCCTTTTTAAATCCAACTAACTCAACTGTCGCTGATCTGCGTTGAGTAAATGCAGTGTAGTTGATTCTCTCGTCGATTCAGCTCCAAAAGCCTGTCCTGTTTCCATTGGCAACTGCCAGTTAGTTTCTATTATTGGCTTCACACCTGTAATGCAGTGTTTAGGTGGGGAAGATGTGCAAAAAGACACTTCACACCTCATGACTCGCACAGGTGAACGTTGACTTCTGATATTTGGCTCCATGAGAGCCTGCTCTCTTGGCCTCCTGCTCCATATATTGATCTATCTATCTATCTATCTATCTATCTATCTATCTGTCTATCTATCTATCTATCTATCTATCTATCTATCTCTGTCTCTGTGTCTCTCCCTCTTTCTCTCTCTGTCTCTGTCTTTCTCTGTCTCTCTCTCTCTCTCTCTCTTTCTCTCTCTCTCTGTCTCTCTCTCTCTGGTTTGTTATTGCCTTTGGCTAATAGTTCACTAGCATCATGGCCAACTATGATTCCCTATGCACTGAGGAGACACCGAGGATGGTCTGCAGACACCTCGGGGAGACTGTCCCAGTCCACCCATCAGACTTCACCTGACACTGTCCCAGTCTACCCATCAGGCTTCACCTGACACTGTCCCAGTCCACCCATCAGACTTCACCTGACACTGTCCCAGTCCACCCATCGGACTTCACCTGACACTGTCCCAGTCTACCCATCAGGCTTCACCTGACACTGTCCCAGTCCACCCATCAGACTTCACCTGACACTGTCCCAGTCCACCCATCAGACTTCACCTGACACTGTCCCAGTCCACCCATCAGACTTCACCTGACACTGTCCAGTCCACCCATCAGATTTCACCTGACACTGTCCCAGTCTACCCATCAGACTTCACCTGACACTGTCCCAGTCCACCCATCAGACTTCACCTGACACTGTCCCAGTCTACCCATTGGACGCCACCTCGGGGAGACTGTCCCAGTCCACCACCATCGGACTTCACAACATGCAAAAACAAAGGAAAGCAGACATTGCCTTTGTTCTCAGTGCTTGAGACGAGGGGTCCCAGCTTGTGGTGGGCAGAGCCCCTGGCGACGGCCCTGATCTCACTCGCAGAACAGTCGTTGGAACAATATGGCTGCCGTGCTGGGAAGCAGACTGGCAACAACTAATGATGAAATAAGGTTTAAACTGTCAGAGTGTCTCTGGTACTTCCAGGACTCCGAAAGGAGCAAACTTAGGAGTGAGTGTCGAATTGTAGTTTTGAGAGAGAGAGAGAGGGAAGAATTCTAGGCATGCTGCCGAGTGGAGGATTGTTTTGGGTTTCATGGGTTTAGTGGCGAGAGGCGAGAGGGAAGGACTTATGATGGAGGATATCCCTTTCAGATTTAGCACAGTTTTCAAACAAAAACGCAAATGTATTCCCCTTGTGTTTGTTGTTGTAGAAATAAGAGACCAGTGACTGTTAACTGGTCTCCAGCTCATAGGAATAAGAGACCAGTGACTGTTAACTGGTCTACAGCTCATAGGAACAAGAGACCAGGGTTAACTGGTGACCAGACTAATCCGTCTCTCTCAGCATTACACCACCTTGCGAGCGATGCTATGAATGCTAACACCAAACAGAGTGACTGAAGCATTATTCTGGGATCATACTGACTTCAAAACTTTAATGGAGGTTTCCAAAACAATGGAAACCTCCATTATCATGGTGCTGTCTGCAGTGTTAGTGTGGTGACATTAATGCTCTTCAGGTAGCCTTGGATTTGAACCACTGGAAGATGCTCCTCCAGCCCACTGGGTCTTCTATGCATACCCACTCTAATCATAATGATGTTGTTTGAAGACAAGACATGTCAAGCATACCTTGTTGAATTAACAGTATGGTTGTCTCTCTCCCCCTTTCTCTCTCTCTCTCTCTCTCTCTCTCTCTCTCTCTCTCTCTCTCCCTCTCTCTACCCAGATCTTAGTAACAGAGACGGTTCTGTTCTTGGTTCAGTACACGTCCAAAGAGTTTGACCGCTCAGAGAAGACTGTTGCCACGGGAGACTGCTGCTACCTCAACCCCTTGGTCCGCCGAACCTTCCGCTTCCTCGGTGAGACGCCGTCCACCGTCACCATGACGATGTCTCAATGATGCTAGCCCGGTCAGCGTGTGTCACCATGACGATGTCTACATGATGCCAGTCCGGTCAGCCCGTGTCACCATGACGATGTCTACATGATGCCAGTCTGGTCAGCGCATGTCACCATGACGATGTCTACATGATGCCAGTCTGGTCAGCGCATGTCACCACGACGATGTCTACATGATGCCAGTCTGGTCAGCGTGTGTCACCATGACGATGTGTACATGATGCCAGTCTGGTCAGCGTGTGTCACCATGATGATGTCTACATGATGCCAGTCTGGTCAGCGTGTGTCATTTCTCAGAAACATGCACTGATTTGAGGTTATTGGTGGATATTGGCACTGGTTCCGTCCCATATACATGCATGCACACATACAAACATAGACACACACACACACACACACAGCACGCACACTCTTGAGGGCTAGCCATAGCAAAGATGTGTACAGCGCAGTGCAATATTTCTCCTGCCACGCCTCAGTGAGTGGATGAGATGAGGCCATGAGGGGAGCATTAGGACCCTTCTCCCTGAGGGAGGCAGACGAACCTCCTTGCCCTGTGGTTGGCCGGGCGTTAGCTCAGAGTGGGGGGCTCGCTCCCCTCATCCTCCTGGCTCCTGAGAACAGGCGTGGTGTGTGTGTGCCTGTGTGTACACATGTACACATGTACACATGTGCACACAGGCACTCAGGCATGCACACACACACGTGTACACACACACACACACACATACACACACATGTACACACACACACACATACACACACATGTACACACACACACACATACACACACTCGCATCAGCACACTGACACACTAGGAAGGCGGTGGTCCAGATGTCAACAGTAATGAGCATGTAAGAGTAAGGAGCCTGGAAGACATTTGATATCATATATATATATACCGCTAACGAAACCATGAACTCCAGCTGACCTGTGTAGTAGGAAGTCCCTGACTGCTTTACTGTCCCTGTAGACCAGGGATCTCTTCATCATGTCTTACTTCATTAATAAACTAACGCAGTAATAAACATTAATGAAGAATGAACTAACAGTTCATTAACAGTTTACTCATGGTCTCATTATATAATGCTGTTCATGTTAACTAAGGTATTCATTCATCATTTAATTCATACAAGCGGTACCCTATTAAATAATATATAAATGGTTAACATGAACATCATAACCTTTAGTTAAAATGAACACCACGAACAACATGATTATTATCATTATTGGACAGTTTATGAACTGATTGTTCGTTGTTAGTGAATGCTCATTAATTAACAACATGTTAATATATGTTGAATTACTGTACCCTTATTGTAGTGTTAGCTGTATGTTTGTATCAGTCTGAATGTGTCAAGTCCTGGATGGTGTGTACGAGAGATGGATCTCCCTGCATCACGTGACCCCCATAAAGAATCCCCCTCGCTGGGGGGGGGGGTTTACACTGAGAACGCAGCCCAGTCTTTAGCAGTCCTCTCATCCCATCAGAGCAGCGTCAGGCTGAGGAGGCGGCTTGAGGAGCCATAAAGGCTTTAAAAGGATGAAGGCTTTAGAGAAGAGGCAGCCTACTGTCAACTCACCAACGTTTAAAGTATGCTAGCAGTCTTCACACCACTGAAGGCTGGCTCCCTGGAACAATACATCTTTTATGGCTTTCACACCAACATGTATGCTCTTTGAGTTTGCGACTTTGACAAGATAATTCATTTGAATATGAATAATTCAGGAAAACTCAGCCTGCAGCTGAAGTGAAGAACGGGCTTGTGCATAGCAGCCTACCATGTTGGAGTGCGATGTGAAGCTGTTTCGCTTTAATTGTGGGGCTCTCACAGCACCACTTAGCCTGGAGGGTGACGTATTCCTGAGCTCACGTGACCGCAGGCGCTTGCTGAGCTTGGAAGGTGTGATGGAGAACGCTGCCTGGCGGCCAGGAGGAGGATGATAGTGTATCTGTTCTCACGGACACCTTCTGCAAGGTGTGGGTTCCACGTCAAACTGTTGATTCTAAAACTCATTTTAGTTTTTGCATTGGACCTTCCTCCTTTGATTATTCGATCAAGTGTTTATCCAACATATCTAATTGGATATTTGGTTAGTTCATTTTAGTCTGGTATTTTCCTATTTGTTGTAGACCTATTGCTATGCCGGTGCTATCAGTATATAAATATATATGTGTGTTTGTGTGTGTGTATGTTTGTGTGTGTGTGTGTGTGTGTGTGTGTGTGTGTGTGTGTGTGTGTGTGTGTGTGCGTGTGCACGTGTGTGCAGCCTTGATAACTTTCAGAATGACGTGTGTTTGCGTCAGACTCTGGCTAGAGATCAAAGGACAGCTGTGTCCTTTTCAAATACGTGAAGGATTTTGAACTGTTCGTGTTCACACTGTAGCACTGATGTCACCACACTGCGAGCCTCACGTGCTGCCATGTAGGACAGTCCGTCCATGTAGGACAGTCTGTCCATGTAGGACAGTCCGTCCATGTAGGACAGTCTGTCCATGTAGGACAGTCCGTCCATGTAGGACAGTCCCTCCATGTAGGACAGTCCGTCCACAAAGCAACATGACTCACATGTGCCGCCATCTTGCCAGCCGCGGAGCCACACCTCCACACAGCCCCCCTGCTGTTGGGACGTCTTCACGCGGTGGTCCGCAACCAGAGACTACATCACCAACACAGCCACCATGTCACTTACATGTACTGTAGGCCTATGTAACAGTTACATGTAGCATACTGTATGCTACATGTAACAGTATGTTCCATCCATGTGACTGTATGCTACATGTAACAGCATGTTACATACATGTTACTGTATGCTACATGTAACAGTATGTTCCATCCATGTAACTGTATGCTTCATGTGACATCATGTTACTGTATTCTACATGTAACAGCATGTTACACACATGTTACTGTATGCTACATGTAACAGTATGTTACACACATGTTACTGGATGCTACATGTAACAGTATGTTACACACATGTTACTGTATGCTACCTGTAAAAGTATGTTCCATCCATGTAACTGTATGTTACATCCATGTAGCTATGCTACATGGATGCAACAGTATGTAACTATGCTACATCCGTGTAGCATACAGTTACATGTATGTAACAGTCTGTAACATACATGTAACGCACTGCACATCCCAGCTCCTCTGGGTTGCAGCAGCAGTCTTCAGTCTGCAGGGGGGGCGGCTGGCATCAGCGTGCGTCAACGTGTGTCGGCGCGTGTCAACGCGTGTCAGCGCGTGGCGGGCTTCACCACTGACTGAGCGCGGCGTGGAAGCGCTGGCCACGCCCTCACGTGGCAGGCTGTCAGCCCCTCACTGCAGCGGCGCGGTGGTGGCTCCGTTTTCAGGGGGACAGAGTCCTGCATGGTGCAGTGCAGCGGGGGGGCGGGCGATGTCACAGAGAGACGAAACATGAGCAGATCATCTGATGTGACCCTTTTTCACCGAGACGAGCCTGTGTGAAGAGCCACCTCAGGAAGGTGTGAACATGAACACAGAGAGGCAGGGCGCGAAGCCCTGGTTTGTTAAAATTAGCTTTTCCAGAACAACACCGAAGGGTTGAAACACCATTTAGTTCCCGTAAGTTCAGAACGTGTCAGTGAGAACATTGCGCCTCGCAACGAGTCCTCAGAACCACGTGAGCACATCGTGACAGAACATCCGCAATGTGGAAGATTGTGGAAGATCTACATTTTACAAACACAAAAGAACGTTTTGGGTAAACGGGCAAACTCTTTGTTCAGGGTTAGAGTTTTAGGTTTGTTAGGTGACTCACTCTCTGTGCTTCATAACGTATCAGAATAACCTGCAGCTATTCTGGAAATACCAGATCTCTGTCGTAGGCCTCCACTGGTTTCCTCGTTAGCTGGTGGACACTTTGTCACCCCAGAGTCCCCTCTTCATGGACTTCACTTCTCTGTGTCACCATCTCTCCCTGTTGTTATGCTGGTGTGTTCTGTGTGTCCCCTGTGTTCCCTGTGTTCCGTGTGTTCCCTGTGTTCTCTGTGTTCCGTGTGTTCCCTGTGTTCTCTGTGTTCTGTGTGTTCCCTGAGTTCTGTGTGTTCCCTGTGCTCCCTGTGTTCTGTGTTCCCTGTGCTCCCTGTGTTCCCTATGTTCCCTGTGTTCCGTGTGTTCCGTGTGTTCCCTGTGTTCCGTGTATTCCCTGTGTTCCCTGTGTTTCCTGTGTTCTGTGTGTTCCATGTGCTCCCTCTGTTCTGTGTGTTCCCTGTGCTCTCTGGGTTCTGTGCGTTCTGTGCATTGATGCTGCTCCATGTCCTCCTGCATGTCCTGCTTAGTTCTTGTTCTCAGTTCATATTTAGCCTCTGCACCACAACACTGTCACAGATCTGAGTTCCTCTGACAGAACGTTGTCAGGTTCTGATACTACAGAGTACACTGACTGGTGCTCCACCTAAAGTACTGTTCTCTATGCTGTGCTACATAGCAGCCTCCACCCTGCTGTGCTGACAGGACTCTCTGCACAACCATTTCATAATAAACAAATACGTGTATAACTTGTTGGTGGAAAAAAGTATTCCATGGAGAAAGTTTTATTATTCAATCTTTTATATTTCGGTTTAAATCATTGACATGATGAACCATCTCACCATGGTTTGATGTACATCTCTGTTGAGTCACCCAGCAACGTACAGCTTCCCCATACAGTTGTGACCTTAGCAGGGTATTTATGGAATATGCACTTAAATGGTAGCCTGGGAATTCCCATGCTGCTTTGCGCGCGATTTCATTCTCACTGCAAAGACAGCCTGGAAACCACCGCCCTTATTTTCCCCTGAGTTAGGGAACCAATCACAGAACGGGGGGCAGCAAGACGATGAAGACGTCTATGCGCGACACCGAAACTTGTAGCGTGTTAATCCAACATGGCAGCGGACACAACGTTACCGTTCGATGCAGCCTTAGAAAGTGTATTAAGTAGCTTTTGTAGCAATTAATGTAATTTTAGTAGCTAATTTTTTGTAGCAAATGGCTATGAATCGCGCACAAAGCAGCATGTGAAGAACCAGACGCCATTTGATAGACATTCGTAGCGCCTAATAAGCGGCTCTAGGCATTCGTAAACCACGCCTCAAATACGAGAAAATGCACACCTAGTTCCCAGACCACCATCTCATCGAGATGTGGACGCGTCAGCCAGGCTACTTAAATGGAGCAAATGGTTAACATTTCCATCCATTTAACTCTATACCCTTTGTGTGTTGAAAAGGCTTCTTGGAGGTGATTAGCATGCAAAGAAAGAACAACGACAATCAAAGTGACATTTAATACAAATGACGAGTGACACAGCGGTCGTCACAAACAAACAGCCCGTGTAAAATTAGCACAGCGGCACACTCTTGACAGTAATTGTAAAAGTTTCTATTGTTGCCCCCACAAACCCACAGCTCCAGAGTGATGTGTGTGCGTGTGTGTGTGTGTGTGTGTGTGTGTGTGCGTGTGTGTGTGTGTGGCTGCGTGCGAGGTCTTCTTCATGTTTGATCGATGAAGGACCGTGACAGGTGCTCGGTGAGACGAAGCCATCGTGTTTTAGAGACACGTTGTCCGTCTCTGGGAGGAGGCCGTGTCCTGAGGAACCAGTGTGTGTACGTGGTGTGGCAGGGCCACGGTCTTCAGAGCAGAGAAGCAGGGACAGCTATTAAGTTCAGAACTCTGTTGGGTGGAGTGATTGATGGTGTGGCCTGGTTCTTTAGAAGGCTTTGAGCGCAGCATGTCTTGGGCCGCTCCTTGGGAGGACACAGCATGCGTTGAGGACTCCATCGAGCTGCTGACGCTCATGACGAGAGGCTGAGAACCTGACTCCTTTCACCACGTCTGTGGTGAAATGACTTCAAAAGAGGCTTAAAGAGAACGTGTTGGAACCCAGGCAGATCCCCATGGGCCTCATGCAGATACATAGTCTTTAGAATGATTTCATTTGAAGTAAGTACAACAAGTGTGTGGGTTTTGTGTCAGATTCACATCACCATACGCACAATGAGTAGAGCTCTCAACAGATGATTTCTTCTTATTAGTTTGTCATATTTATAATGGTAGCTTACCAGTGTTGAGCAGCTACATAAGCATAGAAACAACTTTTATGAAAAGGTATTTGAGCTACAATAAGGCGCAGCTATGAAATACCCTGCTGAGAAGTGACAGCTGTACAGAATGAACAGTAAGATAATGAGGGTGACCCCTGACGCTAAATCAGTTGAATAGTTTTGGGCCACCTGCATGAAACAACAATGTGTGCACGTGTAACAGCAAGGAGGTCAGTGGAGACCGTCCTCATGTCTGGACAAAGGAGACGACAGGGGCAGCCACGGCCTACTGGTTAGGGCTTCAGACTTGTAACCGGAGGGTTGCCGGTTCGAACCCCGACCAGTAGGAACGGCTGAAGTGCCCTTGAGCAAGGCACCTAACCCCTCACTGCTCCCCGAGCGCCGCTGTAGCAGGCAGCTCACTGCGTCGGGATTAGTGTGTGCTTCACCTCACTGTATGATCACTGTGTGCTGAGTGTGTTTCACAAATTCACAGATTGGGATAAATGCAGAGATAAAAAGAGTATATTTACTGTACTTATATACTTATATACATGTTGTGAAACACGAAAGAAGTGTGTCACCAGTTAACTTTTGGATTTTCTCCGCAGGGGTCTACACGTTTGGCCTGTTCACCGTGGACATCTTCGTGAATGCCGGCCAGGTGGTGACGGGCAACCTGGCGCCCTACTTCCTGACCGTGTGCAAGCCCAACTTCACGGCGCTGGGCTGCCAGAAGGCCCTGCGCTACATCAGCCACCAGGAGGCCTGCACGGGCAACCAGGGGGACATCCTGCGAGCACGCAAGACCTTCCCCTCCAAGGAGGCTGCGCTCAGCGTGTACGCTGCCCTCTACCTGGCCGTGAGTCTCCGCCTTCTCCGCCACAGGCCACCCATCGTCATGTTAAGGCTGGTTTATGCTTCTGCGTAGGGATTGCGTCGTGATCACGCAATGGCCACGCCGTTGCTCGGACGCAGTCATGAGCCCGTGATACTTCTGCGTAGGGATTGCGTGGGGTTTACGTCTCGAAATGCAATTCATTGCCACACCGGTAGAGGGACCAGAATGACCATTCTGGTCATTACATACGGATTACTAGTGAGTTAAAAAAAAGTTTACAGAAATGAAGGCAAAAGTTCTATATATATATATAGGCCTATATATAAATGTTGTCGCTAATCAGTCGAAGCATTTATCAAGGCTGTGTTTACACCGTGGCGGTGTTTACGAGTGGAAACCGGAAAAGCGATCTCCAGCCAATGTAGTTCGCGGACCAATCACAGCCAAAGCCGCCGCGTTGGGATTGCGTCGCCTCGACGCGCGTCTAGGATTTGGGGAGGTGTACGTCGAGGATGTAAAGGGTCCGTAAAGGGTCCGCAAAGGGTCCGCAGCCGCCCAGCGTCGCGTCGACGCGGAAGTATAAACGAAGCATAACCCAGCCTTTATGTAAACGTGGTGACACCTTTCATATGGTCGCAAACATAGTCATCTCTTTCTCAAAAAGATGAAGTATTTTAGAGGAATCAGGAAACACGCCGAAGAGCTGTGTGCGGAGCTCTGCCTGGGACCGTCCGGAACAAATATCTGCTGCTGGGTTCATTCACTCCTAGTTTATTCTGGTTGATCACTCCTAGTTTATTCTGGTTGATCACTCCTAGTTTATTCTGGTTGATCACTTCTAGTTTATTCTGCTTGATCACTCCTAGTTTATTTTCTCGTAGGCGAGCTGGTTTTCTCCAAACCTGATTTGATGGTTTTGATTTCTTCTGCTTCTTCCGCTGTTTATTTACAGTTCCTCCATCCTACTTCTTCTAGTAAAGGACACAGCTGTTATATTATTCACATTCATAAAAGCTAAAAATGGCACTCTTGATGTCTTTAGTCGAAGCAGAATACCAGAAATACAAAATGTCAATAAAAGACTATCGTGAGCAGATACTCTCTCCCAGACATAGGTGACCACCCCAGTGTGTCTCACCCTCTCACCCAGACATAGGTGACAACCCCAGTGTGTCTCACCCTCTCACCCAGACATAGATGACCACCCCAGTGTGTCTCACCCTCACTCCCAGACGTACGCGTGACCACCCCAGTCTGTCTCACCCTCTCTCCCAGACGAACGCGTGACCACCCCAGTGTGTCTCACCCTCTCTCCCAGACGTACGCGTGACCACCCCACAGTGTGTCTCACCCTCTCTCCCAGACGTACGCGTGACCACCCCAGTCTGTCTCACTCTCTCTCCCAGACGTACTCGTGACCACCCCAGTCTGTCTCACCCTCTCACCCAGACATAGATGACCACCCCAGTGTGTCTCACCCTCTCTCCCAGACGTACGCGTGACCACCCCCGTGCGTCTCACCCTCTCTCCCAGACGTACGCGTGACCACCCCCGTGCGTCTCACCCTCTCTCCCAGACGTACGCGTGACCACCCCAGTGTGTCTCACCCTCTCTCCCAGACGTACACGTGACCACCCCACAGTGTGTCTCACCCTCTCTCCCAGACGTACGTGTGACTACCCCCATGTGTCTCACCCTCTCTCCCAGACGTATGTGTGACCACCCCAGTGTGTCTCACCCTCTCTCCCAGACGTACATAATCACCCCAGTGTGTCTCACCCTCTCTCCCAGATGTACGTGACGTGCACGGTGCGGGCCAAGGGGACCCGTCTGGCCAAGCCCGTGCTGACCCTGACCCTCATGTGCCTGGCCTTCCTCACGGGCCTGAACAGGGTGGCGGAGTACCGCAACCACTGGGCCGACATCATGGCAGGCTTCGTCATCGGAGGAGCCATCGCCACCTTCCTGGTGAGACCACGACCAACACACAAAGAGAGATGAAAGCCAGAGATGGATGCTATAGGTGGATACGTTCACATGTGTCCTTTACACCGGCACAATGCTCTTGGAATTGCAGCCTCTCACTCGGCGTTTCCATTCAGCTGTCCTTCATCAGCATGCAGGATGTGTGGACCCTGTGGGAAGTCAGGCAGTGCAGAAGGCTGATGATCAAGTATCACAAGTAGAGGCCCACGTTCCCTCACCCACTACCTCTACTTTTAGGCCCTTGTAGGTCCTCTAATGGCTAGTGGCTAGAGCATCTACAGAGACAGCTCCTTCATCTCTTAAGTATTCATTAACTCACACACACACACACACTCACACGCACACGCACACGCACACACACACACACACACACACACACACATACACACAGGGATAGCTGCTAAAGAGCAGCTATCCCTGTACCTCCCATTAATCTCACCCTCCTCTCTCTCACCCTTCAACCCTCTCTCTTTCTCTATATCTCACTCTTTCTACCTCCCCTCTCTGTCTCTCTTGCTTTATCCGTCTCTCTCTCTCCCTCTCCCTCTCGCTCTACCTCCCCTCTCTATCTCTCCCCTCTCTCTGTGTATTTTTTATTTTACTCCCAAAAAATTGGAATGTTTTCACTGTCAACGTGCCCAGAGACATGAAAGGATATCTTAATCTTTGCATATTGTATGACTATGAATATGAATGAAAGGTTAAATCCAAAACATACAAGGGCATATCAAATAGCCGGGGTCCTCTGTGACATCATGTACTCCCTGTTGGTGGTGTCGGTGCTCAGTACGGCCTGGTGAAGTCAGAGCCAGAGCCTCACCAGGACATACGTCCCTGCCCGCTTCCACCAGGCTTCCATCAGCTCGGCGTCGGCCACATGGCTGCTTTGGCTGCAGGTGGTTGGTGGCCTTTCTCTTGGCTGTGAAGACAGACAGCTGGTGGCTTTCATCGGCTACATTCTTAACTCAATAAAAGCCAGCAGGACAAAACGGCAAAGAAGGGAGTCCACACTATGTTCTTCTGTGGGCCGGGAGATTACAGCTCCCACGGTCCTCCTCAGGCACCAGGCCGGCAGAGTCTCCAAGCGTCTCCATTACAGCTGCGACTGTGTGGTGTGGGTGGGCAAGGAGGCAGGACGCTAGTACTGCACAGGGACAACACAGGGACAACACTAGGACAACACAGGGACAACACTGGGACAACACAGGGACAACACTGGGACAACACAGGGACAACACAGGGACAACACTGGGACAACACAGGGACAACACTGGGATGACACAGGGACAACACTGGGACGACACAGGGACAACACAGGGACAACACAGGGACAACACTGGGATGATACAGGGACAACACTGGGACAACACAGGGACAACACAGGGACAACACAGGGACAACACTAGGACAACACAGGGACAATACTGGAACAATACAGGGACAACACAGGGACAACACTGGGACAACACAGGGACAACACTAGGACAACACAGGGACAATACTGGAACAATACAGGGACAACACAGGGACAATACTGGGACAATACAGGGACAACACTGGGACAACACTGGGATGAATCAGGGACAAAACAGGGGCACATTGCGGAGCCCTCTGTCCAGGGCTCTGGGCTTGGTGAAAGAGTGACAGCCTTATATCACACAATCAGACCAGAACACGCACAACGTCTTTTCTAGCAGGAGAGGTGTTGTGTTGCCAGTCTCCTCTTCAGGAGCCTGATGGCTCTACCGGACGTTTCATGAAGATGTGCTTTTTTCATGTATTTCTTTTTCCTACAATTCAATGTTTTAGTGTTTATGTTTCTGTCGCTGGGTCTGTGTGTCCACATGAGGAATGGGTTCAGAGTTCATGTTGGTAGAACAGATGAAATCCTAACGATGTTTTCTGTTTATTTAAGTTCATTGCAGTGCAGTAGAAAATGAAAAGGCATTGTGTAAAGTAATAGCGTGCAGGAGAGATAAAGGTAGGTTTCTATGGAGGATTAGGCTGATGGTATTGAGGTCATCCTGCTTCTCATAAGCTCCATCGATTGAGTTTGAGAGGAAAGCTAGCCTGAAATGAGATGTTTATTTGTGGATTTGATTTGTTCCCCCCCCTCTCCCCATCTCACGGGGCTTTTATTTTCTAAGAATAAATGTGTTCTTAAGTGCCATGTGCAGAAGACATTAGGTTTTACAAAGGCAGTTGAAATCATGGGGTTCTACAGGCTAAACGCATCTCTTCACATTTCAGATACCGGGCTGTTTGGACCATAAGCGCTCTGATCGATGGCAAACATAATGTGGGCCGTTAGCCGCTCTTCCAAATGTTTTAAGAGGGCAAATGTTATTGCTCCATTAAACCTTTCACATCACTGCTCAGACCCAAGGACACACGAACACGCATGCATGCGTGTGCTCATTCATGCACAACACGCAGGGCCAAGTCTGCATGCGTGTGCTCGGTCACAGACAACACGCAGGGTCGGGTCTGCATGCGTGTGCTCTGTCACACACAACACGCAGGGCTAAGTCTGCATGCGTGTGCTCTGTCACACACAACACGCAGGGCCAGGTATTCTCAGGTGCAGCGTTGTGATCCATTATTGTTGAACGATGTGATCACTGAACTGGAGCCCATCTCAGCCCATCCCCTGGTCAGTAAGAGATGCTGGCGAGTGCGAGTTAATGACTTTGTCTTTCAGGGGCATTGGTAAATAAATAGTGTGGTCCTTCCTTGTGACTTGATGACTAATGACACCCGTGGGTCCTGAGGCGAGGCCAGTTAGAAACCACTGACAAAACCATCACAGAATCGCTCAAATCACACAAAGGCCAGTCTCTCTTAAGGGTTAGCCGACATGTTAACAGCGTCATCCATGTGTGAAATGTGCAGCCAGGGAGCTCCTCTCGGTGAGAGACGGGCCCGGTGCTGAAGGCTCTCAGAACCAAACCACGAGTGGAACTAAAGCAGCAGGAGAAGACCGAAAAGAGGGCACTTAGGGAACACGCGTCCGTCCCCGGGGGGGGGGGGGGGGGGGAGGCGTGCTGGGCAGACGACAGCGCGAGGCCGGGTCGTACCACCTCACCAACAACAGCCCCGGGTGTCGTACCACCTCACCAACGGCCGACCCACTGCTGCTCCTCTGTGTGTTTGTACGAGACCCCCCCCTGAACGCGTGGGGGCTTACAGAGCAGTCTGGACCTCGAAGCCGTGACTTGCGGTTTGCAGTATAGGAGGGCCTAGCAGACTGCAGCAGCATCCACACACCTCCTCGGTCCCCTCTAGGAAACACAGCCCACCTGTATAAACACACACACAGAGACAAACAGACAGACAGACAGACAGACAGACATCGTGCCCCCCATTGGCCATAATCCCCACTCTGCCCCCCCCCCCCCCCCCCTCCAGGTGGTGTGTGTGGTGCACAACTTCAAAGGCAAGCTGTTGCTGAGCGAGGACCCCCCCCCGTCCCCCTCACAGGACCACATGCCTGGCGGGTCGGTCCTCAACATGGGCCGCGATGACACCGCCTTGGAGAAGTACATCGCTTCACAGGTGAGTCTCGCACGCACACACACACACAGACACACACACACACACACGCACGCACACACACACACGCACACACACACACACACACACACACACACACGCACACACACACAGACACACACACACACGCACACACGCACACGCGCACACACACACGCTGACTGCTGCTTCCAGGAGACAGAGGCGGAGGAGCAGGAGCGCTGGTCCATCAGGGAGGTCTTGTTGGCGTTCGGCCGCTGGCTGCGTGACGGTCTGGCACGCCTCTACCAGCACCTGGCAAACAAAAGGCAAATGAACGTATGCGCTGGTGTGAAACCCCTCCAGACGCCAGATCTCTAGACCCCCATTGCTGTACTCTCTCTCTATCTCTCTCTCTCTCTCTCTCCCCCCCCCTCTCTCTCTCTCTCTCTCTCTCTCTCTCTCGCTCTCTCTCACTCTTCCCCCCCCCTCCCTCTCTCTCTCTCTCTCAACACCTACCAGCCATCTGCTGTGTTGTTACCACCTACGCTGCCCCACTATCAATATGAACCACAAACGTAAAATGTTGAGGAAGGCAGCTAGGAACGGAATGGGTCTCTAGAGCGTTTGGCGCTTGTGCTTGAAGTGCTCTATTTCTGTATTTACTTTATCTTCACTTCTCTTCTCATTCAAGTAGCCCCCCATGCCCGCTCTAGTCTGCCCCCCTCTCCTGGGCTGTGTGTGTGTGTGTGTTTGCAGTGTGTGTGTAACTTATCCCTCCACCCGCTGGGCAGACCTCCATCTGCCCATCCGCCCATAGCCCCCCAGCAGGTCGGTCTTCTCCCCCAGTAGGGAGGTGCGGGGGGGGGGGGGGGGGGGGTCTTTCCCAGGCAGGGAGGTCTTCAGGGAAGTCTTGCCCCCAGCAGGGAGGTCTTCCTCCCCCAGCAAGGAGGTCTTCCCCCCCAGCAGGGAGGCCTTCTCCCCCCCCAGCAGGGAGGTCTTCTCTTCCCCCAGCAGGGAGGTCTTCTCTTCCCCCAGCAGGGTGGTCTTACCCCCAGCAGGGAGGTCTTCTCTTCCCCCAGCAGGGTGGTCTTCTCTTCCCCCAGCAGGGAGGTCTTCCCCCCAGCAGGGTGGTCTTCTCCCCCCCAGCAGGGTGGTCTTCCCCCCAGCAGGGTGGTCTTCCCCCCCCTAGCAGAGTGGTCTTCCCCCCAGCAAGGAGGTCTTCTCTTCCCCCAGCAGGGTGGTCTTCCCCCCAGCAGGGAGGTCTTCTCTTCCCCCAGCAGGGAGGTCTTCTCTTCCCCCAGCAGGGAGGTCTTCCCCCCAGCAGGGTGGTCTTCCCCCCCCCCAGCAGGGAGGTCTTCTCCACCCCAGCAGGGTGGTCTTCCCCCCAGCAAGGAGGCCTCTCCCCCCCCAGCAAGGAGGCCTTCTCCCCCCCCAGCAGGGTGGTCTTCCCCCCAGCAGGGTGGTCTTCTCCACCCCAGCAGGGTGGTCTTCCCCCCAGCAAGGAGGCCTTCTCCCCCCCCAGCAGGGTGGTCTTCCCCCCAGCAGGGTGGTCTTCCCCCCCTAGCAGGGTGGTCTTCCCCCCCCCAACAGGGAGGTCACATGGGGAGACTGCCCATCCCCAGAGTAGAGCAGGCTTCAGAAAGGGCAGGAACCCGCGAGGAGCCTGCGGTACACCAGTCTGATGACAAACGGTCCTCCTGAGCTTCCCGTGGACCGTGAGTCATTCCGCGTCACTGGGCAATAACAGTGGAATTGTTTTTGCTCACAAACATAAAAGCTGCTCTTCCTTATTTGCAATCAACCGCTTTGAATTGGACGAGCAAACGAGGGAGTCATAGAGGGCCAGACAGAGTGCTGAATTCACAACCAGCTGGTTAGTTTGTTTTAGCTTTCGCTACAGATAAACGGTAAAGGGGGCATTTAGCAGACGCTTCTGTCCGAAGCTACTTACAATCAATACATTTGTGGGGTTTGACATGTGGGCAATCGGAGGAGGGAGTTCAAAGGGATTGAACCGCTGACCCTGCGGTTAGTGGATGACCCGCTCTGTCCGCCCGCTCTACTTACTGAGCTACTGCCGCTCTGTCACACAACAGTGAGTACATCACAACAGTAGAAGACACAAAACATGACCAGCACATCCAGGTGATATCACAGGTTGAAGAATGAGAGGTGATGTTCACCGTCTATACCCATCCCGCCCTCCTGTTGTGATAGATAAATAGAATATAAATAATCTATGGTTTGTATTAAATGTTCATAGCAGCCAAATGTTTTTACGCTAATATATGTTGGTGATTTTGATTGGGCAATACTTACTGACTTACTGTTCCTGAATTGTTCTTCGACTTGAGAAACGTTCTCAAGTCGAACAAGCACAGAGGTTTCACTGTACATATATATATATATATATATATATATATTATATGGTATGACACTGATTTCAAGACAGAGATGGTTAGTAACCTGCAGGCCGCCTTAATGATTTGGTGTGCTTTCAGATCTGGAACGCTGACAAGGGCTTTATGACAATGGAAGCCAATTTCCAAGGTATTGTAGCCATCAGAGCTACAGCTCGGTGTCTCACTGTCCCCTGTCCCCAGGCCCCCTCACTGTCCCCTCACTGTCCGCTGCCCCCAGCCCCCTCACTGTCCCCTGCCCCCAGGCCCCCTCACTGTCCCCTCACTGTCCGCTGCCCCCAGCCCCCTCACTGTCCCCTGCCCCCAGGCCCCTCACTGTCCCCTCACTGTCCCCTGCCCTCAGGCCCCTCACTGTCCCCTCACTGTCCGCTGCCCCCAGGCCCCTCACTGTCCCCTCACTGTCCCCTGCCCTCAGGCCCCTCACTGTCCACTGTCCCCTCACTGTCCGCTGCAATTTTCCCTCAGGAATCTTTAAAGTATGTCTGTCTGTCTGTCTGTCGGTCTGTTCGCTGCCCCCAGCCCCCTCACTGTCCCCTGCCCCCAGGCCCCTCACTGTCCCCTGTCCCCAGGCCCCTCACTGTCCCCTCACTGTCCCCTCACTGTCCGCTGCCCCCAGCCCCCTCACTGTCCCCTGCCCCCAGCCCCCTCGCTCTCCACTGCCCCCAGGCCCCTCACTGTCCCCTCACTGTCCCCTGTCCCCAGGCCCCTCACTGTCCCCTCACTGTCCCCTGCCCCCAGCCCCCTCACTGTCCGCTGCCCCCAGCCCCCTCACTGTCCCCTGCCCCCAGCCCCCTCGCTCTCCACTGCCCCCAGGCCCCTCACTGTCCCCTCACTGTCCCCTCACTGTCCCCTCACTGTCCGCTGCCCCCAGGCCCCTCACTGCCCCCTGCCCCCAGGCCCCTCACTGTCCCCTCCCCCCAGGCCCCTCACTGTCCCCTGCCCCCAGGCCCCTCACTGTCCCCTCACTGTCCCCTCCCCCCAGGCCCCTCACTGTCCCCTCACTGTCCCCTCCCCCCAGGCCCCTCACTGTCCCCTCACTGTCCCCTCACTGTCCCCTCACTGTCCCCTCCCCCCAGGCCCCTCACTGTCCCCTCACTGTCCCCTCACTGTCCCCTCACTGTCCCCTGCCCACAGGCCCCTCACTGTCCCCTGCCCCCAGCCCCCTCACTCTCCACTGCCCCTAGCCCCCTCACTGTCCCCTCCCCCCAGGCCCCTCACTGTCCCCTGCCCCCAGGCCCCTCACTGCCCCCTTCCCCCAGGCCCCTCACTGTCCGCTGCCCCCAGGCCCCTCACTGTCCCCTCACTGTCCGCTGCCCCCAGGCCCCTCACTGTCCCCTCACTGTCCCCTCCCCCCAGGCCCCTCACTGTCCCCTGCCCCCTCACTGTCCCCTCCCCCCAGGCCCCTCACTGTCCCCTGCCCCCTCACTGTCCCCTGCCCCAAGGCCCCTCACGTTAGAAACACCACCAGTGTGCAACATGAACGTGACCTGCTTACAAGCCATTCACATCAAAGGTGCAACTGCAACATACAACCTAGCAGCAGTAGAATGAAGGTTCCTCCTGAAGACCTGAGGTCAGCTCTCGCATGGACAGAATCTCTTGCAGAAGCGTTGTCAAGTCACATGCTCTGCTCATGCATCACACAATGCTAAAGGAAAAGAAAAGACCTCAAACATCTCTACTGGAAGGAAAAAAAAACATCAGCAATACAAGGCACAGCCTTTTATGTATGCATTATGCATTATGTATAATGCATAATGCAGTCTATTCTGTATTGTACATGCAGTGCAGGCCCCACAGATGCGTCCCAGTCTGCCTTATCAAGTGGGATCCTCCTCATCCCGAGGAACCCGGGCTGAGAGAGCTCTACTAGCTCTTCAAGTAGCTCTACCCCGTATATAGCTAGATATAGCTGCAGTATCTCTACTAGCTCTTCAAGTTGCTCTACCCAGTATTTAGCTAGCTAGAGCTAGAGTATCTCTACTAGCTCTTCAAGTAGCTCTACCCAGTGTATAGCTAGATATAGCTACAGTATCTCTACTAGCTCTTCAAGTAGCTCTACCCAGTATATAGCTAGATATAGCTGCAATATCTCTGCTAGCTCTTCAAGTTTCTCTACCCAGTGTATAGCTAGATATAGCTGCAGTATCTCTACTAGCTCTTCAAGTAGCTCTACCCAGTATATAGCTAGATATAGCTACAGTATCTCTACTAGCTCTTCAAGTAGCTCTACCCAGCATATAGCTAGATATAGCTACAGTATCTCTACTAGCTCTTCAGGTAGCTCTACCCAGTATATAGCTAGATATAGCTACAGTATCTCTACTAGCTCTTCAAGTAGTTCTACCCAGTATATAGCTAGATATAGCTACAGTATCTCTACTAGCTCTTCAAGTAGCTCTACCCAGTATATAGCTAGATATAGCTGCAATATCTCTGCTAGCTCTTCAAGTTGCTCTACCCAGTATTTAGCTAGCTAGAGCTAGAGCGACGCTGCTAGCACAAGTAGCTCTACTCGGTTTATAGCTAGCTAGAGCTATAGAGACTCTGGCTCTATAGCTATAGGGCTCTTTTACATATATAGCTATAGGGCTCTGCTACATATATAGCAATAGGGCTCTGCTACATAGCTATAGGGCTCTAGCCTGTACCCTTGACTCTGTAAAATGTACCTCCAACACCCGGTTGCTAACACCACCAACGAGACCTGAACCTCACTCGCTACAAGATGCCACACTCTGTCTCTAACGTTAGCGTCTGTGAAAGGGCTTGTGGGATACAGCCTCAGTACTTGCTCTAAAGCACAGCCTCAGTACTTGTTCTAAAGCTCACCCACTGTATTGGCAGGTTGGTACGTATGCGGCCATGTTGAACCTGTAGGGGCTCCTCTTCTCCCTGACATGTGTTCACCTCTCCCTGCATGGTGGGCTACACATGGTCCTGTTCAACCCAAGACCCCCACGCTCTGATGTTCCCTTTCTGGTTCTTGTTCTTCAGGAGCTCTCTGCGTTCTGCTGAGAGCCCAAGTTGTTCCTTTTATCTGGTAACCCCCTCAAGGCGTTGGGAATGTCTGCAGATGAGCTCAATTGTTGATTAACCAAAGCAATGAATTTGTTTTACCCCATGAAGCACTTTTCATTTGGCCTGCAGCAACGCATGGTGTGAAGCTCTGAACCATTTAAAGGCAGCATCGCCACAGTGTGTGTGTGATTAGAGTGTGTCATCAGAGATATGTGTGTGTGTGTGTGTGTGTGTGTGAGCCGCTCTCCCTCCACTGTGCTGGAGCTACTTCCCCCTCCTCCTCGTCTCACTTTGCCTCTCGACCTTCTCTTCCCTCTCCAGAACCACCTCGCCTTCGCTGAGGTCACATGACGTTGAGTCGGCGGTCTGGCAGACTCACTGGACGTCCACACTGTTCACCATCCAGTCCCATTAGTGTAGAGTCCCCCCCCTCTGCCCCCCCCCCCCCCCCCCCCCTGTCCGTCTGTCCGGCTGGAGCATGTTGGCTCTGCCCCCCCCTGCTCCCCACCCCCCCTCCCCCGCTCAGCTGATGAAGATGCTGAAGAACGTAAACAGAACATGAGGTGATAACTTTGTGGAACAAAGTCATTGGGCTTTCTTCAGCTATGCATCTGTATGGTATATCTGTAGATGTGTATAGCTATATATTTATATATATAGAGAGAGAGATATCTCTAAATATGTATCTATATAGTACATCATCTGTACTCGTCTCTCACCGTTGTCCACGCTACCACTACATCAGCAGCCTGCTGGAGCTCAGGACGGACAGTCAAAGGTCAAAGGTCTCATCGGGAGCTTTTCCACCAAGCAGATAAAGTTCAGCATTGGAGTCAGGAGTCTTTCCGAGTGTTTGAGTTCATAATAATGAGTCATTTGTGTAAACTATTTTGTTTGTCAAATATATATTTATTCTCTCTTGAACAGATGTGGGGGCACTTTGTGGACATTTGAAAAGCAGAATGAGACACAGAATGCCGGAGAACCTTTTTGTACTTCTGTATTTGTTTGGAGTTTCCATGTGGCGTTCCCTACTGTTGACCCTCCCGGGGGGGGGGGATGTACCAGTGGATGTGCAGGTGTTTCCATGCAGTCCAACAGAACCAAACAGGGTTTAGGAGCTGCTCCAGACAATCACATGTACCAGGCTTATCTCTCCATGTACTTTCTACCTCCCCGTGTGTGTGTGTGTGGGTGAGAGAGACGTGTGTGTGTGTGTGTGTGTGTGTGTGTGTGTGTGTGTGCGTACCCGTGTGTGTGTGTGTGTGTACTGCGTACCTGTGTGTATGCTTTATGTATTTGTGCTTTCCTGTCTCAAACTGCACAGATGTGAAGTACATTTGGAGAAGGCAGCACAGAGGTGTTTCCTGTGTGGTCATCTTGGATATTTCGGGTCAAATGACGTAACTGTTGCTGTTCCACTCACAGGCCAACATTGAGATTTTTGTTTTGTGTGCTTGTGGGTGAATATGAACCTGGTGTAGTTTAAATGTCCCCTTCTGCTACTGCACCGGGCTCGTCCAGGTCCAGTCCAGTCGGACTGGACCTGCTTTATGTGTTTTCCAAGAAATTCCCATCGACTCTCTGTGCTGTTGTTAGACCTTCTCCAGCTAAAGAAAGAGCCATGTATCTATTAGCTTTTGATCCCTTCTTTCTCTCAAGCGAACCCCTGTATACCGGGTTTGGAGTGAAGTCACAAGGCTTAACCTTCTGTCCTCAGACCGCTATCTTCTCATGTCCCTGTGAGCTTCAAGCTTTCAGGGATCTCTGCAGTGCTGGTGGCTTCTTCTGACAAGAGGGGAAGACTTCTTCAGTCAGAATGATTTAGAATAGTGGAAACAGTAATCAATGAAAGTGGTTGAGGTAGATGTCATGCTTCATACCCAGAGTCGAGTCGTCCCACAGATACAGAATGGTCAGAAAACATTTCCTCTGAGTTGACACGCACTGTACTCTCAGCTTCCAGAGTGTTGAAATAACATTTCGAATGCTTTTCCAATGCCGTTCCTCCGGCTAAATCAGGCTTCATCATGCTGCATTGAAGCTCTGAAAAGGACTCATTTAATATAGAGCTCTAAGTTGTGCCGCAATCAACTCAATTATGATCTCCAACTGTCTGAACTTCCTCACACTACGAGAGGAACATGACATTCACAATTGGAAATATATATTACACACAAATATATATATATATATATATATATTGGTTCACTACGAAAGTTCACAGCATCTCATTGGTAAACGAAGCAGACTTGCAGGGTGAAAGGTCACAGGGTGAAAGGTTAAAGGTTAAATGGTTGTGGTTTCCCAGCAGCTCAAAGTGCCAACATTTCCTCGCCCTTCTCTTTAGTAGCAATAACATGACTTTTCGTTCCCATCGGCTCAGAGTTAAATGTCCTTCTATCAACGCGTTACTTTGTGTAGAAGGTTTCATTCTGTTGCCCCGAAATGTTCTATTTTTATAGTAATCACTGAAGCACTTAAATAAAAGATAACAAAGGGCCCGTAGGAACATGAAGCACTTTAAATCAAGCTACAACTCATCACCACCAAACGTTGGCCAGCCTCGCTCCTGCTTTAAAGAACAATGACACAGAATATTCAGGACTCATCAAAAGTAAATATGCTCTAAAGTGCATTGTAAGAGCTGTTATAGTGTTCTATGATATTCCACTGAAAACAGAGCTGTATAAAATATATGCGTTGGAAATATTTAGCTATACCCCATGTTATAAATGACTACTGTCTTGTTATGGCTGTGTGTGAGTGTCTGTGAAGGAGCAGTGTACATGTTAAATATGATTTGATTCTGATAGAACATGCAGTGTTCATCTCCAGTTTGTTATTTATGTTCCAAACTAAAATATACATATTACATGTTTTCCTGTGTTTCAAACACTTGTACACACTAAAAATACTTGTTTTCTAAGTAAGTGTTGTTTTAAACCTCGTCTACCAGACTAATATGTGCTGTGTTCACCTTTAGATGAAACCCTTTGTGTGGATGTTTTCTTGCTTTTTTGTACTTAACCCATGATCATGTTTCTCATGAACGTTTTTTCAATATTCATTATACTTGTGACCTATTACACTGTAGAAAGCTTCTGAGATGTACAGATTTTGAATTAAAAAAATTCCAGCGTTATGATTGGTTCTATTCTTGACCCTCTGTTCTTTCAAATGAGGGACAATATACAGTATGTCCCTTATAATTTACACTATTCTTATAATTGACATTATTACTATATTATTCTTAGAATTTACATTATTAAGAATATGAAATGGTTGCTGTAAATACAATCTTTCATGGTGCAAAACCATAAATGGTTCATAAAGGATTACCATTAGCCATAACATTAAATGGAATACATTTACAATATAATCCTATTAATAAAACACTCATAATAGATGTAAAACGAACATAACTAATCCTAACCCTAACCGGATCTGTCTGCTGGGATCACAAGTGACAACATGTCCTCATCCAAATGGTTCCTGGTTCAAAACCCAAAGACATGCAGATGGTTCTCGGGTCCAGGCGAGGGGGACACCCTTCACCCTTCATCCAGAACATAACAAGTGTCATCGCCACATTTCTCCTTCTTAACACACTGCACTTGTTGCTGTAGTGACCTCAGCTCCATCTTCAGAGAGTAGAAGTCCTGCTGATGGCCCAATGCTGAGGAACTAGAAGTGCTCAGGGCTTTTGTATTCACCAGTGGAAGCACATGCAGAACACCAGGTCCTGCAATAGGTGAGACCTGCTGAGGCTTCACCTGCTGAGGCTTCACCTGCTGAATCTTCACCTGCTGAGGCTTCACCTGCTGAATCTTCACCTGCTGAATCTTCACCTGCTGAATCTTCACCTGCTGAGGCTTCACCTGCTGAGGCTTCACTTGCTGAATCTTCACCTGCTAAGGTTTCACCTGCTGAGGCTTCACCTGCTGAGGCTCCTCATTTCCTCAGATCACGATCATGCAAAGATCCATCTGGCAAGGCTTCAAGTGATGGGCTGTTGTGTCTGAAGCGCACTGGTTCAGACGAATTAAACATGAGAACCACGTAATCTACCCGATAGACAGCTGGTTCGTCTCACCACCTCCCAAGAATAGTTTTAAATTGTCCTGTTTCCAAACACTTTCAAGGGCTGGTTTCCCATGCCTCTGGTTAGCTCCCTTTGTGTTTCTTCCTCAAAGGATTGCTTCGCTCTTCTGGACCTGAGGACCTGGTCACCGACCGTCTGACAACTTCAATTAAACTAAACACTGCCTGAATGCAGCAGCACCCCTTTTCATTCAATATCAGACAGATCAAACGAATGGCTTTTTAAAGTTGGCTTTTTTAGAGTTGCCAAATGATGAGTTAACTTGAATTTGGCATTGCAATTACTGTTCCTTATTTTTACCAAATTGGGGATCATCTACAACCAATGAGGACTGGTGAATCGGGCCAATCATCACCCACCTTGCAAATGGTGACAGATTACATGCTACGTGTACATGTTGCGGCACCAATGTTGGCACAAGATGCTATCAAGGATAGACTGAGTGGTGCTGTGTTCACCAGCAGTTTGTTGCTTCATCCAGGAAGTGGCTTGTCTCCTATTCACACACACACACACACACACACACACCCTATTATTTAGCGCAGCGACAACCCTCAATCTGTCTTTACAATTACACCCTGCCCTGCTGTGGCAGACATGGATCAACACACACACACACACACACACACACACACACACACACACACACACACACACACACACACACACACACACACACACACACACACACACACACACACACACACACACACACACACACACACACACACACAGAGAAACAATTCTTGTTATTTTTCTTGATTAAAGCTGTCAGCATTCTTCTTCCAGAAGATATGTTTGGTGATTGGTCATGAGAAGAAAATGATGTGCGGAAAAACATACCTTTGTGAACCCTGTGCAGTGCGCTGTGGTCATGTGCAGTGTGCTGCGGACAGGTGCAGTGAGATGTGGTCAGGTGCAGTGAGCTGATGACATGGTGCAGTGCACTGCGGTCAGGTGCAGTGTGCTGCGGTCAGCTGCAGTGCGCTGGGGACATGGTGCAGTGTGCTGCGGTCAGGTGCAGTGCGCTGGGGACATGGTGCAGTGCGCTGCGGTCAGGTGCAGTGCAATGCGGACATGGTGCAGTGCAATGCGGACATGGTGCGTGATTGGTCAGGTTTTTGCTGTCTCCATGGAGACCCTGTTGGTACTGACAGAGCGCTGGGAGAACACACTGAAACACTTGGAATATTAAACAAGTTTGTCTGCAAAGCTCTTTTTTGGTCGCCAGATGAAATGAATCCTACTGCTTCGGATCCCACAAGATGAAGTGACCCTGTTTTGTTCGCATGCTGTGGGGGTCCCGAGGAAGCCCTGGATGTCATGAGCAAGATGAATGTCATGTCCCTCTCTAAGGTCCAGCACCTACCTGGTGGGTAATATGACCACAGGTCATTCTGAAGGGACAGGGCTCCATTAAGGCTCTCCTACTTACGCTAACGTAGCGGTTAGCCACAGAGCTCCAGCGCACACAGATGTTAGGAGATAGATGTTAGTCACACGGAGGCCGTACCTCCTGGAGAAGCACACAACCAAAGCTAAATTCACTCCCACTACCACCTCCACCACCACCTCCACTACCACCACCACCTCCAAAACCACCACCTCATCGACCTCCACTACCACCTCGACCACCACCTCCACTACCACCACGTCCACCACCACCACCTACAAAACCTCCACCTCCACTACCACCTCCACCACCACCACCTCCTCCTCCACCTCCACCACCACCACCTCCTCCTCCACCTCCACCACTTCCACCTCCACTTACACCAAGGCCTCTCTCTGTCAATCCATCGATCTGTTTTCTTTACTTTGTTGCTTTCTATCGTTTTTATTCTTCATTTCTATCCTCACTAAGCGCTACTCTGCGGTGGGCTGCGGTCATTAGCCTCCATTATGTCACAGTGACAGCAGACCTGGGCGCCTTCCTCCGCCGCGGGGTGTACTGAGTGGGCCACAGCGCCTCAGATGTTGTCAGGAATAGAAAGGGAAGCTTTGGCTGTTGATGCTCGCAGGCTGCACAAGAACCGAAGAGAAGAAAATAGTTCCGCAGAAATATTTAATGCACACAGTAAATATAACTATTTACCAAAGTTGTCTCACTAGTATGGAGCCTACCTTTGCTACAAGAACATCCTTCGTGGGCAGTGGTACGTCAGCGGGGGCCTTGATCCCAGGAGCGGAGGGGGAGCAAGCTCTCGGTGCTGATGGGTCTGGCAGCCAAAGTGCTGGAGGTCACTGAAGTTCTGCGTTCCGAACAGAAGGGTATCGACCGTCGAGGGCCAAACGTTTCAGCTGGATTCCCATTTTGTACGTGACTCAAGAGTTGATAACACAAGGTAAGGTTTAAAAATACATCTATGAAAAAAGAAATCTGCAAATGAATACTGATTTTTTTTTTTGTGAAAACAGTTCATGAAAAAACTTTCTCGGAGTGTCCTCCTGCAGCCTTTTCACACCCACCAGCAGACTCTGCTTTGGATTGTCTCAGAGTTCTGCCCAGCCTCAAGCCCACGGATTCAGTGCTAGAAGATCCCTGGCCAACTCATCAATGGCAAAAAAACCAACATCTACTGGAACTAATATTCCAGATGAAACACATTTCTATGTACTTAGGACCGCTGCCTCAGATAATAATAATATAGTAATACAATAATTTAATAATAAAGCCTCCATTGAAAACATTCCCTCCTAAGGTCTCCTAACATTTGTAAGAAGAAGCCCACATATATAATTGTGATTGTGAAGTGATCTACAGAATGCCTCTGAACCCGGCGTTCTGTCCAGAAATTCATGACGCTCCACAGCAGCTCATAATGATCTAGGGGGTCTGGAAAGATCAGACATGTTGCCATCCCTCTGCTGGCCAAACAAGCAGCACAGTTGATTTCTACCAGAGACAGTTTTTCCAGGAAAGGTTGAGGTCAACCAATGAAGAGTGAGAAAATGGAGGAGAAATGTCAGTTATTTCCTATGGCCTCTCAATCTCTTCTCTATACCCAATTTTAGCCTCCCTTTTTGTTGGCCTCTGCTCGTCCATTTGAACAGTTCAATCAGTGTGCTTTTTTCCTTCAGGGTACCTACTCCGATTCCAGGAATCTGGCCAGAAAAGTGACTGAAAGCCTCAGAGGCAGGAGGTCCAGTAAATAATTTGATGCTGCAGAGGAGCTGCAGTCCTGAAGCTGTCATAGGTGTGTGTGTGTGTGTGTGTGTGTGTGTGTGTGTGTGTGTGTGTGTGTGTGTGTGTGTGTGTGTGTGTGTGTGAGTGTGTGTGTGTGTGTGGTGTGGGGGATGCATGTGATCAACATTTTGAACACATGCATGCATTGTCCCTCACAATAAAAACATGTTTTTTAAGTCCATCAAGGACTTTTATTTTGTAAAAACACCATCATGGTACTCATAGTCACGGGCGGGTTGTTTTTCTTCTGCACTGGATTTTTTAACGGATGCAGAGAAAAAGCCCAGATTGTTGCACAGAGATTCACCAGAATGCAGGAAGAGTTTGATGCTCAAAGTGTCCTGGAGGAAGAACCCTTCCTGAATGTTCAAACTAAATCCAGTTATTTTCTTTCACGTTACTGAACTTGTTCTGTTCTTGTCTTTGTGTTGCATGCCATCCTCTGGTCTCACCCCACTGTGGCTCTAGATAGGTGGAAGAGAAGTGAAGGTAGACCTGGAGACACTTCTCATTGTCTTCACAACAAACCCAGCCATTGAGTCTCTATATTTACTCCACACAGACCTGACGTAACAGGACACAAAAAGGGAAAACTGGGCCACGGCATAATTCATTAAGGCAATTATTTGGTGAGGTTTCACGGAGGAATTCATCAATGCACATGCATGCATGCACTCAACCCCCCCCCCCACACACACACACACACACACGACACACACACACACACACACACAGCCTCCATAAACCTCCAGGGGTCCTCCATTCTGCCACTTTCCACACAAAGACCCAACGACGTAGCGGCAGGCCTACTTGGCTTCAGCTCCTCGAGGCTTTTTAAATATTCATTTCCATATGGAGTGAAGGCTTTTTTTTTTACTGTCGCACTGGAGAATGCAATTTTTTTTGTCCTCCGCATGATCAATCCAGAATCTGCCATCACACATCTTCTTGTCACCGTTACTGGGCAAACATCTGGCACCAGGAAACCCATGAGGAGAGCACATGTCCAACACGTGGTGTTGGGCTGGTTTTAACATCGAGCCGGTCCACTTTTGATTGGACCGGGACGCGCACTCTGCTGGGCAAGACCCGAGTTACTCTGCCTGGTCAGCAGCGGAAGGCCCGGCGTCACAGTGCTGCGCGTTCCTACTGGGCTGGGTCAGTTCTACTGGTGTTCTCGTGGGGGGGGGGGGGGGGGGAGTGCTGAAGGGGAGCTGCCACCAGCCAATGCTGCAGAACTCCTCTGAACATCCATCCATCCATCCATTATCGAAACCGCTTATCCTCTACGAGGATCGCGGGGGGGGGGGGGCTGGAGCCAATCCCAGCTGCAACGGGCGAGAGGCGGGGTACACCCTGGACAGGTCGCCAGCCTATCACAGGGCTAACATATATAGACGAACAACCATTCACACTCACATACACACCTATGGTCAATTTAGAGACACCAATTAACCTAATCCCCAACCTGCATGTTTTTGGTCTGTGGGAGGAAGCCGGAGTACCCGGAGAGAACCCACGCAAGCACGGGGAGAACATGCACTCCTCTGAACAGCCCTTGAATAATGAAGGCGATCAGGTGTAACATACAGACAGACAGACAGACAGACAGGCAGACAGGCAGACAGACATGGAGCACGCTAAGCCATCACGCCTTCACTCAGCCAGGCCCAACCAGGCAGGGGAGCACTTTTGGGGGAGAAAAACGATTCATTTTTCATCTAATGCATTTGGTTATGGCCCAGGCGCTGGGAGCTTCCTAAATAGATGTTCTCTCACTCAAACTGCTATTCATAGTCCTCTTCCTGCTCGGCTCCTTTAGAAAAGCAATGGACGAGTGGCCTGCTGCAGCGCTGTAATAACACACTTTATTCTTCCCAATGTCTAATGTCCTCTGTGATAAAGGTGCTGCAGGTAAGGTTTAAGAGCTGTTATTTGGGTGTCATTTGTTACAAAAAGGCCCCCCAGCCACAGTGGGTTCCCGTGACGGCGCCGCTTAGACTACTTGAGACTTCACACGGGTCCCGGCTCGTCTCGGATCAAACATCTCCTCCCTGATTCCCTGCTTCTGGGAATCCTTCCTGTCAATCACAGGTGTGTGAGATGCAACAGGGAGGGGACCTCCTCTCTCTCACGCTCCCTCTCTTTACAGCTCAAACCACCAGCACCTTAAATCCTACACTGTGCTCCTGCAGTCACAGCCGGGGCTTTATCCTGCGGTATAGACATCATTTAATAAGCAAGTCAAGTCAACTTGATTCTCATGTACCAAAGTGTCTTTTAATTTCGTTACTTATTTCAGCAACTAAAATGTATACATTTTTACAAAAAAAAAAAAAAAAAGGCAGAAATCTCATTTAGAATCTCAAGAGTCTAAAACATATTTGATCAGATTGGCTGAACTCACAGACCTGTGATCTACCCCCCCCCTTGCCCCCACAGGAAGGCATCCAGAGTGAAAGCTGAGTTACGCAGAGAGGCAAACCTTTGGAATCATAGTGTTCTGATTGGCTGGCTAGTGGGACCAGACAGCAGCTCACATCTCCGGAGACGTGCTGTTATTTGGTAATGCTATGTGTGTGTGTGTGTGTGTGTGAAGCTGCGCTAGATCCACCTCAGGAATCATGGAGGCTCTCGGCTACCATCGAGTAAACCCGCGTAAGAAGTTATCCAATCATGGCGTGGTAAACGTTGGCACGCTGCACACGTTGGCGGGGGGGGGGGGGGGGGGGGGGGGGGTCTTTGGTCTCTGGTGGGCGGGTCATGTTGTGGCGAGGGGCGTGTCCTCCTCCTCCTGGGTGCTCCTCTGAGACAGGAGGAAGGTCTCCCACACGGCCAGACACTGCAACAACGCAAGGCAAGACATGATGTTAGTCTGCATCACGGGACAAGTGGCCCGGCTTGCTCCTCCGAGCTCCTCTGGACCTGAACGCTGCGCGGTGACCCTTCAGCCGGCAACGCCAAGTCATGCATTATCAATGGTCTCATCCTTTATTCATACTTCGGAATGTCTTCATCATGGCAAGATGGTTTTGGTTGCATTTGACCCAGTCAAGTAGAAGTCAGATTTTGCTCTTGACTGGAATTCATTAATTAGACGGATGCATCGGGAAGCAATGTTATTACATCATTAAAACAAAAAAACAAAACAAAAAAACATGAAACCCTCATCCCACTAACACGTCCCTGAAACCTTCATCACATTAACACGTCCCAGAAACCTTCATCCCCACTCTGCTATGTGCACATGGCAATGAAAACTTCCATAACCATAATACAGCCTGTGGTAAAAGAACAAAAGGGGTGCGTGCGTGCATACACACACACACACACACACACACACATCATTATATCCGATCTGTGTCTGCTTTGCTCTCGTCCAGCCCTGCATCCCTGTTGCTATGAGGTAACCATGGTAATGCTTCTTGTTTTACACCCCAGTGCACTGTTCATGAGGAGCGGAGCCTCAGTGAATGTTAATGTAGCTGGAATTATGTTACTCTGTGGTAACCTTAAGCTAACCAAACCCTCCACAGTAGGCTCCACTGTGGAGAATAACATGTTGCCCATCAGGGGGACAACACGGCCCCCGAAGACACGTGTTCAGCAACAATAATGAGATGGATTTGTTCAAGCATCTTTCGCGAGGCCAGCCATTACAAGGCACATCGATCGTCCCTGGTGTTGTGAACATGTGCGTACCCACAGGGGTCTGGCCTCGCTTCATGTCATTCCTCATAACATGTGTGTACCCACAGGGGTCTGAACTGGGTTCATGTCATTCCTCATAACATGTGTGTACCCACAGGGGTCTGAACTGGCTTCATGTCATTCCTCATAACATGTGTGTACCCACAGGGGTCTGGCCTGGCTTCATGTCATTCCTCATAACATGTGTGTACCCACAGGGGTCTGAACTGGGTTCATGTCATTCCTCATAACATGTGTGTACCCACAGGGGTCTGAACTGGGTTCATGTCATTCCTCATAACATGTGTGTACCCACAGGGGTCTGAACTGGGTTCATGTCATTCCTCATAACATGTGTGTACCCACAGGGGTCTGGCCTGGCTTCATGTCATTCCTCATAACATGTGTGTACCCACAAGGGTCTGAACTGGCTTCATTTAATTCCTCATAACATGTGTGCACCCACAGGGGTCAACTGGCTTCATTTCATTCCTCATAACATGTGTGTACCCACAGGGGTCTGGCCTGGCTTCATGTCATTCCTCATAACATGTGTGTACCCACAGGGGTCTGGTCTGGCTTCATGTCATTCCTCATAACATGTGTGTACCCACAGGGGTCTGAACTGAGTTCATGTCATTCCTCATAACGTGTGTGTACCCACAGGGGTCTGAACTGGGTTCAAGTCATTCCTCACAACATGTGTGTACCCACAGGGGTCTGGCCTCGCTTCATGTCATTCCTCATAACATGTGTGTACCCACAGGGGTCTTAACTGGGTTCATGTCATTCCTCATAACATGTGTGTACTCACAGGAGTCTGAACTGGCTTCATGTCATTCCTCATAACATGTGTGTACCCACAGGGGTCTGGCCTGGCTTTATGTCATTCCTCATAACATGTGTGTACCCACAGGGGTCTGAACTGGGTTCAAGTCATTCCTCATAACATGTGTGTACGCACAGAAGTCTGAACTGGGTTCATGTCATTCCTCATAACTTGTCTACCCACAGGGGTTTTAACTGGGTTCATGTCATTCCTCATAACATGTGTGTACCCACAGGGGTCTGAACTGGGTGCATGTCATTCCTCTCACAACATATTGGGGTCTAAACTGGGTTCAAGTCATTACTCATAACGTGTGTACCCACATTGGTCGGAACTGGGTTCACGTCATTCCTCTCATAACGTCTGTGTACCCACAGTGGTCTGAAGTCCATCACCTTTCCCCTCCCAGGCCAGATCAGCAACACCATCAGACCTGGTAGAACATGGTTCTGAGGGAGAACCTGATGGTGAAGGACATTCTCTCAGCAGACACATGCAGTGGAAGTATGAGAAGAAAAGACTTGACCTCCAGTGAAACCAAGAGGGTTTGAACCAACGCCGCCTCTATAGCTAAACGTTGTTACACTGTTTGTGTCTTGACCGGATGTAGAACTCGTCTCGTAGCTCTTCAGCTCCACTGAGCTCCTCCATGCAACACAGGCCTCCTCTGAACACCTGAGACCTCCTGATCCACACCACACGGCCGAAACACCCAGCAAAACCATCTGACACATCATGTACAACGTTCAGCCCACGATATGACAATATGACAAAGTACATCAATAATAATAATAATAATAATAATAATAATAATAATAATAGATAACAATGAAATAAACAACAGTAGTTGGACTGCAGTGATCTCCATTTGTAAATGTACCCTTGAGTTTTACTCAAGGGTACAGACCATCTTACTGCAGCCTGAAGGGTGATTTTCCTCTGCTTTGGGGAACGGCTTCAGCCAGTCAACAGCGTGTACAGAATAGCTTTTAACAGCTGATTACCAAGTGAGGATGAGACTCTCGAGTGAGAGAGTTCCTTTTATGTCTGCCATCTTTGGGTAATTGGATAGTAAGAAAATCTAAAATTCCCCCAAAAATAATTAATCAAATAACATATTTTATATATGATGTCATTTCCTGAATATAATGCAATACGTGCAACATACGTGCAGACTCTAAACTGATGCTGGTTTGACACGCTCGTCAAAGGGACCCTTTTCTATCTGGAAGTTGAACAATACAGAAGTGAGAAGCATGGATTACTTTCTAAATGTTGGCTCGTTGAACAAGCCATTAGCTCCCTCTAGCCTGGATTGCTTTCTTAATGTAATGTAATGCAATGTAAAAAAAAAAAAAACAAGCCACTAGCTCCCACTACCACGAGCCCATCTCTCCACACGTCTCTCCCCTCCTGCAGCCCAACCTTCAGGGCCTCTGGTGAGGAGGCCGACTGAAACGACGCAGCCCTGATGAATTATTGAGGAGCAGAGTTCCCCGGGCTGCAATAAGGTCCCTGGCTGAATTACAAGGGAATGACTGTCCTTCCTCGCCCCGAGGAGGCCTCTGCTGCTCAGCTCACAGGAGGTTCTTCAGCTCCACTCTGAGCCACGGCAGAAACTAACGACACATCTGGACTGGTTTCACGCTGGAGAAAACCATACGAGACAACCACTGACCACGGTGGACACACTTTACATTTCACTTTGGCTCGCCGTGGGAAGTCAAGAGATGTTGTTGCAAGTGCTGGATTTGGATCAGTTCCCCTCAACCGTTTCTATGAGCTTGTTGACGATCAGCAAAGTACAAACCAGGGCCATCTCAGAGAGAAGACAGAGAGTGTGAGTAGACATACGAGTGCCGTTTTCAGTAGGTGTCCAGCGAGGGCCATGCAAACCAGGCAGCACCCCGTCTCTGGGAACTACTCTGGACTAGTTTCCATACCAACCCCATTCACATATGAACATTTCTCTATATACCATCCCTCTTCACATGTAAACATGTCTATATACCAACCCCAATCACATGTAAACATGTCTCTGTATACCAACCCCAATCACATGTGAACATGTCTCTATATACCAACCCCAATCACATGTGAACATGTCTCTATATACCAACCCCATTCACACGTAAACATGTCTCTATATACCAACACCAATCACGTGAACATGTCTCTATATACCAACCCCATTCACATGTAAACATGTCTCTATATACCAACCCCAATCACATGTGAACGTGTCTCTATATACCAACCCCCTTCACATGTAAACATGTCTCTATATACCAACCCCATTCACATGTTAACATGTCTCTATATACCAACCCCATTCACATGTTAACATGTCTCTATATACCAACCCCATTCACATTTAAACATGTCTCTATATACCAACCCCATTCACATTCAAACATGTCTCTATATACCAACCCTATTCACATTTAAACATGTCTCTATATGCCAACCCCATTCACATGTAAACATGTCTCTATATACCAACCAACCCCATTCCCTTCACAGGTAAACACGTCTCTATATACCATGTTAGTGACGGTGGCTTGTGGCCTGTATTTTTTTAATGCAATGCATTCTGGGCAGTCTGTATGCAAGTTTCCCTTCACGACGATGGTAAGGCAAACCAAACACATGTATACTGCATGTGTTGAAGAGCAATGGGATGTGCTGGGATTCACACACGCGTGTTCCCTCATTCGGAGCTCCACCAATCCCAGAGTCCCACGTCCCACAGACACACTCTCCGCTTACAAGAAGCGATAAAAAAAAAAAATTGGATTGTTGAATTCTGCCAAGGGCAGCCCTGCCAGACGGGAACCCTGGAGGAAATAGAAGATGTGCGCCTGGCTAAATGTATTCTGAAAACATCAACACTGAGGAGGACTCTCAGAACTCAACTCAACTCTGGTGGTCCCGCTTCAATTCCTTAATAAATCCCTAACTAAATAAATGTTACCTCTTTCTGGACACTCAAGATACAGAAAGAAATGTCTAAAACAAATAAAAGATATTGTTCACAACCAAATGAATATGTTGATTGTGAACAATGAGGCAGGGCTAACTGTCCTTCATCATTCCTGTCCTGCTGCCTGGAGGAGAACGTTCAGGTCTCCTGTGTTTCACTGGCTCTCCATCACACTGAGATGTGTTCTCTGAGTGCATTGTTAGTATTCAGTATTGTGCTGAGAGTCTACAGGGCCATGGAGGCTACGGAGCACACTGGGACTCAGCAATGAGTCACTGAGACGAAGGAACTTCCCTTCCGAACTCTGGAATCATTTTACATAAAATATGTAAATGTGTGTGTGTCACCTTTTAGGGGATCATCTGAAGTGATGGAAGCGTGGAAAGAGATGCTGCTGCCCTCTACTGGTACAGTGTGGCTATGAAAATGATCTACAACCCATGGTAACCACTATATGCATGCCTGGACTGTAAAATGAAAATAGCTATTGAGCTAAGAGGAGCTTCATCATACAGGAAGCTGTCACTAGCATCCTGGATTGTATCTGTGGTTTCCAGAACTATATTCCCTGGTCCTCTCTTCCACATTGTCTTACATGCGTGAGCACAGTTCCCCTGCCTACCTTCTCGTAATACTCCACGTTCTTGTCGGCGGTGGAGACCAGGGCGGACCGGAGGTCGGTCCTCATGCCGGCCCCCCAGCGGGACCAGTCTCCTCTCAGGGCCGTGTTGGCCTTCTCCAGACGCTCCTCCAGACTGGCCGCCTCCTCCTTCAGCTGCCACCAGAGGAACATGAAGATGGGGGATGTGAGCACCACATGGATGGATGTCACAGCACAGGAGGACATGAGAGGAGAACGAGAAGGAATATAAAACCACTGGGTAGTAGGGAGGGGGGGGGGGGGGGAAAGATAGACCTTTTTTTTGGGGGGGGGGGGGGGAAGGAAGATTGAGTTGAAGACTGAAACAAGGAGCTTTTAGCTGCAGACATGGAGGTAGAGAGAGGAGACGCGAGAACATCAGGAGGAGAGAGGCGGGGAGGCTGGGATGGGTCTGGCTGTATGACTCCCAGCGGTCAGGCGGTCTGAGGGGGGGACAGGAAGATGACAGGTGGCCTGAGCGTGAAACAGAGACCGTGTGTGGTCAGGAGAGCACTTCCTGGGGAACATCTGGGGACGGCAAAGGGAAGAGAAAGCAGCTGATCAACAACAGCTGACACGTTGCCAAACATCTAAAAAAAAGGAAAAAGCCACACAAAACAAATACAGAAAGCCTACAGGAGGTGGTAGGCAGCACAATAAACACACAGTGCCTCCGTAGGGCTACAAACCAACAGTAACCTCTAGATGAGACCAGGATGGGGTGGGGAAGCATACTCCTCTTCATTGAAGACAATCACATTACATACAGCCATGTTACATACAGACATGTTCGACAGTCTGAGTGGGTCCATCACATGTTCAGTCTGCGTGAGGCGGGCATTTTGTAGCTGAAACCTTTCAGACTCATAATGTAACATAAGTACGGCTAAGGATGGTCATGTGGACAAAAGCATGCACACACGCCACTGCACACACACACACACACACACACACACACACACACACACTACTGCTGCACACACACACACACACACACACACGCTGGTCACTGCAGGACTATTGATCTGGCCACCTGATCAATAAGGGCGGCCCTGGACGCCTCACCTGATAAGTGAGTGTGAGGGATAATGTGTGTGTGTGTGTGTGTGTGTGTGTGTGTGTGTGTGTGTGTGTGTGTGTGTGTGTGTGTGTGTGTGTGTGTGTGTGTGTTTGTGTGTGTGGGATAATATTAGTGGAGGTCTATGGTTTGCTTGTTTATTTACTTCTATATATTATATAGAAGTAAATCAACAATAGTGGAGGTCCACGTTTGAAGAGTGAAGAATATTATTTTTCACTCTGTGGCGGCAGGGGACTTCAAACATGGAGCAGCAGTACCCTCTGGAGGCCACACTGTGCCACAACACCCAGAAAGCACTTTCTCTCAATCAGTAGTTCACAGACAGACTAATCAAATAGTATCATCATAATGTGGTGGAAACACCTTGAATCCACCTAAATCAGTAACGTACTGAGTACATTAACTCAGTACGTTGATGTACTGTCAAGTAAAAGTAAAAGTCTGTCTCCATGTGATGACCTGGCCTAAGACTGTCTGTCTCCATGTGATGACCTGGCCTAAGACTGTCTGTCTCCATGTGATGACCTGGCCTAAGACTGTCTGTCTCCATGTGATGACCTGGCCTAAGACTGTCTGTCTCCATGTGATGACCTGGCCTAAGACTCTGTCTCCATGTGATGACCTGGCCTAAGACTGTCTGTCTCCATGTGATGACCTGGCCTAAGACTCTGTCTCCATGTGATGACCTGACCGAAGACTCTGTCTCCATGTGATGACCTGGCCTAAGACTCTGTCTCCATGTGATGACCTGGCCTACGACTCCGTCACCATGTGATGACTTGGCCTAAGACTGTCTCCCTGTGATGACCTGGCCTAAGACTCTGTCTCCATGTAATGACCTGACCAAAGACTCTGGCTGCATCCGAATACGCATACTTGACTACTATATAGTATGCATTTTGTAGTACGTGACAAATATAGTACGTACGAATGCTTAGTACGCATTGTGTAGTACAGAAATGGTTTCCGAATGCGTACTACCGCCAGTGTACAATGGTAGGACACTTTGCTATCCTACAATGCAGCAGAGTCTGATAACCGAAGAAGAACGCCACAGAGAAAATTTAAATAAATAAAAGCAGCAATATCAGGAGACGTTCGCGCAGAAAGAGACATTTTAATTCACTAGCAACGACGACAAGACAGAAAACTATGAGGTAAATGATCGGAGGTGACTTTTTAATTTTGCCGGCATCTGATCTGCTGCGCACAGAGGGGAAATACGTCATCTCCAAAGATCCGGTAGCGTTTTCGGTGGTGTTCGGAGGCGTTCTACGTACGGCTGTAGCACGTACTACATTAACGGTCAAGTAGTAGACACTGAACAGAAATAGTATATACTGAGTATTTGGATGCAGCCTCTGTCTCCATGTGATGACCTGGCCTAAGACTGTCTCCCTGTGATGATGTGGCCTAAGACTCTGTCTCTATTTACGAATTGAAGATGAACCTGAAATACTGGCCTAGTTCTGTCTATGTAGATGTAAAGTAAATGTAATGTAATGTAAATGTCATGTAAATGTGAATGTAATGTAAATGTGAATGTAAATGTAATGTAAATGTAGTTTTTTTCCTTCTTCTGAAGGATAGTATGTGTGCATTGAGCCCCCCCGCCCAGGGCCAACACAAAGCTGCAGTTGAAAAGCATGGAGTCTTTACAATGGAAACCGTAGTTCTTACACACTCTCAGCTTATCTTGCAGTCACCAGACTGCTTCTTCTTACGTTAAAGGATTAAAAGGTCCAGCATGCAAGATTTGGCCGAATTAGTCCTCCACACTACAAACAACAGGGGGCAGCATACTACCAAAGGATGGTGTCAAGCCCTAATATAGTCTAACTGGTCTGCACATTGGTGAAGCGTGCAGCAACAAAGGCTAACAAAACAACACTATTAATACTTATTAAGGTATTGTAGTCGTGGTATATACGTTTAGCAAGCTTCATAAGCTGTCGCTACACAGTCAACGCTGCAACCAATTCGACGTGTTGGTCAACGAGACAAAAACACTCATCAACCAGGGTCACAGGGTCAAGGTCAGGGTTAAGGTCAGGGTCAGGGTTAAGGTCAGGTGGTCAGGGTTAAGGTTAGGATCGGGACACTGCCCCCGAGCTAGTCAGAATGTAACAGATTAAATAACAATAGAAGGCTGGGGGGGAATTTAAACAGCAACTAAACATTACTAATGAGCACATACTGGAACCTGCTGCTCTGTATCACATCGACATCACCTCTCTCTCTCCCTCCGGCTCTCGGGCAGAAGACCGCCTGGCTCTCCTGCCGTGACCGGTGCCCTTCATCCCCTCTTCCCTATGGCGACCTTGTGATGAAGAGGAACAGGTCTCGCTGGTGTGCTGACCCCCTCCCAGCAGACCGGACCACGCGGACCACACCGCCGCAGAGGTTCCAGGGCAAGAAGCTGAACTACAGAGAGCCTTTGTCTTCCAACAGTGTGAGTGAGTGACAGCTCAGTCTTCTGACCACTCCACTCTTTAGACGAGAACCTGCTTCGTATGTTCATGGACAGCAGCTCGTGTGTTCCCGTCACGTGGTGGTGTCTGAGTGGGGTCGTCTCACCGTCTCAATGTCCACTTTCTTTGAGGACGATGAAGGCGTCAGCGCTTCAGTTTTGGCTTCAAGCTCAGCTTGCATGTGGTCTCGTCTCCTCAGCACGGTCTACAAGGGAAGGAGGCACATAGAGACCACCATTCATTCACAGCCAGTGGGGCCACTGCTCATTTAACCTACCATGGATTATATGGGAAAATATATATCATATAGAATCAATATGATACATTATCGGGATAGGAGAAATACAACGCCAATCACAAGTATATGTCATTAGGTTTTGACAGACATTTTTAATATTAAGTATATATTAATTATTATTAATATTACACACATTACTACTAATAATTACACACATTCATTATGAGAAACTACTAATATAACCATCATTATCACAAAAAATCTTCATGCTATGTTCAACTACAGTATGCCGACATGAATGAATGAATTAAAAAAAACAACAATAAATCATAACATTATAGATTCGGCCCAGAGGCAAATGGGGCCAGAGATATTCCTGAGAAGTACCACGAAGCCTTAACTCAATAAGGAATGCTAAGTGGTACCTGGGCTCCTTGCATTAGCATGATTTGACTAAAAGGTCACCAGATCTTTAATGAATCAAGTGAACAGCCGTGACCTTCTGGGAGGTGAGAGGGCGTTCGGACCACCAAAGACACACAGCGTCAAACAAGCATGGAGCTTCTGCTGTCATCTGGTACTTTAACCATTCCCAAGAAACACCAGGGAGGAAAGAGACTCCTGCCCCTAAGGAGGGGGCCCACATCAGGAGACTACTACTATATACTACTACTACTACTACTACTATTACTACTACTACTACTACGACATCAGGAGAGACTGACTCCCGCTTCTACTACTAGTACACTCAGATGTATCACGACGACTGCTGCATCGGGAGGTACTCTGACAGACAGACAGACAGACAGACAGACACTCTGGGCACTCCTCCTCCCGCCGCTCTACCTTGAGGGAGTCGGCGCAGAGCAGGTACTGGTGCAGGGCCGGCTCCAGCACCTCCTGCATGTGGTAGATCTGCTCCTCCGTCTCACTGCCGCAGAGCTCCAGGCAGCCGGCCACGCCCTTCAGCGGCTCCGCCAGCCCGGTCTCCAGGTTGGCCCAGTGGGTGTAGAGGGGGCCGTACTGCCGCAGCTCGTCCAGGTACTCTGCAGAGGGCACGGAGGAGAAGGGTCAGCTGTCGCCAGTCCAGCTGGACATTCCGGGGAATTACACGGACGCTGGTTCTGGGGGGGGGGGGGGGGGGTAATGTTGACGTACGGACGACTGAGGGGCTACGGCTCGGGGGGAAAATGCCACGTTGCTACGCTCCCTCCTACAATAACCTGTAATGTTCCGAGTTAGCCGTGCAGCCTGGCGTCTCCACACAGGCGTGAAGACGTTTACAGACGTGTGTCCTGTGGTGAGCATTTAGGAGGACGTGGTGCGAGGGCTTTGCGTGGGGCCAGAGGGAGGCATGAGGGAACAACAGGGAACGGCTTCCTGGATAATACACCCTGAGCTTCTGACAAACTCTCGTAACATAAAGAATCTCTCTCGGTCTCTCTCTCTCCCCCCCCCCCCCCCCCCCTCTCTCTCTCTCCGTCTCCCCCTCTCTCTCTCTCCCCGTCTGTCCCTCCCTCTCTCCCTCCCTCTCTCTCTCTCCCTCTCCCCCCCCCCCTCCTCTCTCTCTCTCTCTCTCTCTCTCTCCCCCCCCCCCCCCCCCCCCTCTAGTTATAATGGAACAAAAGTGTAGAGACTTCATGCCACCAGTCTCCAGGTTACGTTCATCATTATAATGTGTACTTGGGAGGGATTTGACGACATCAGAGCCGTAATAATAATAACCCTATGCAGACGCCGTCGTGCTACATGGCTACGCTAACTGCTACCGCAAACATCCCCGGCAAATGGAAAAGCAGCGTGAGTCCGATAATTGTACAGTTATTCGACGATTATTCTGACAGATGTGTTCTTTCTGATTCAAGACCGCAAGCGTGCTCATAACAGTTAGAACCCACTAGAACCCCCCGCGGTAGCTATGCCACTGAAGTCCCACACTGTGCCTGAGTTTGTCCCTTCTGTCAGGCTACACCACAGTTACAAAGAATCGAGATAACTTACTTATTTCACTTTGTTGGCACGGAGACATCTGGTTGATTATGTTTGACCATTGTGAATGTGGATGTGTAGCACCATCCATCTATCTATACTGTATCTAGGTTTAGCATTACATTAGATTGAACTTTATTGTCATTGTGCAGAGTACAAGTACAGAGACAAAGACAGTTGTAGTTGTAGTAGTTGGCGTTCTAACCAGAAGTGCAAAGGAGTGACTAAGGTGCAGTATTGTACATGAGTAGTGCAATATTGAAAAAGTAGCAGTAGTAATTAAAGTGACAGTAGTAAACAGTAACAACAGTCAACAATAAACAGAGTGACAAGTGGAGGTAGTAATTGTAGGGGTAGTACTGAAATAAGGTAACAGTGTACAGTAGTGCACTAAAGCAGGTGAGCAGGTGTGCAGCACATTCATCCATCTATACATCTCTAAATCTATACCTATAGATATAGAGATATATCAATAGATATAGAGAGATGTGCGGCCACGTCGAGCACCAACCTTGCAGTTCTTTGATGATCCTCAGGGTGATTTTGTCCAGGGAGGCCATCTTGCCGCCGAAGTCGTCGGCGTACTCCTGCATGGCCGCAAAGTCCTCTGGCCGGGCCTTCACGCCGCGCACGGAGAAGGCCACGGCGCGCACAGACTCCCCGATGCGGCTCAGGAGGCCGGGACCCTGCTTCTTGTGGGCGCCCAGCTCCTGCAACCAGAGTTCAGTAAGTGGGAGGACCGACCGATGAGTCTTCAATCACAAAAAAAAAGAGGAGTCTCTTTATTTCGTGATTGACTCGTGATCTTATTTGGGGCAGCCGCGGCCTACTGGTTAGGGGCTTCGGACTTGTAACCGGAAGGGTCGCCGGTTCGAACCCCGACCAGTACGAACGGCTGAAGTGCCTGTGAGCAAGGCACTAACCCCTCACTGCTCCCCGAGCGCCGCTGTTGGCAGCTCACTGCCTCGGGATTAGTGTGCTTCACCTCACTGTGTGCCTCACCATCACTGTGAGCTGAGTGTATTTCCACTAATTCACGATTGGGTTAAATGCAGAGACCAAAATTTCCCTCACGGGATCAAAAGAGTATAATTCTCTTGAAAACTCATAGGTTGGTCCTATTAGTTTTGTACAGGCTGTGTTGCCCGTGACATGCGTTCCCCCTCCAACTGGGTCAGAGGACGGGGGGGGTCGTGCCCTGTGGACACAACGGTGTCGCTTGGAACTTGGGTTCCACTGTATTTGTGCAGTGTTGCAACGTGAAACGATCCACTTTGCTCATGTGGTGTGGCCAGACAGAAGGCCAGTGTCTGAGTGCCGTGGTGCTAACCTGTGTTTGTCTTGAGTGTTTGCACCACAATGCCGCCCATTATTGGAAGGACAAAGCAGACAAAGCAGAAGCATGATGGCTTGTATGTGTGTGCGCAGGCCGTACCGAACAGGGCCAGCTGGGGGAACATACAACACATACAGAAGACCCGGAGAACGGTGGCTTGTCGTGACCACTGAGTTAATGAGCTGCTTTAGCAGTTATGGATTTGAGTACAGTTGCTGTGTGGGAGCGTGCGTGTGTGTATTGGCCATGACCCGCCTGGGCTCATTAGACACAAGCTGCTTTTAAAGAGACTGCTGAAGAACTAACTACAAGCAATCCATCAAAAAAAGAAGAAGTAGGGTTTACAGCAACATCAAACGGATTGCAGTTTAGCTAAATATGTGTTGCTGTTCCTTTGCTTGACGAGACCCACATACTCGCCCAACAGACTGAACCTCCAAGGAGTAGGAGGAGGCTGGAAGAACAGACGCCAGTTCACCAGGGACAGAATCTCTATGATCAGGTTACTGTACTGTAGATCTTAGGCAGCACACAGAGAGTAAATCGCAACTTTTCAGAAAGTCACCAAATTCAAGCCAAGCCCCCAAAGAAGCACTGAACCCGAGAAGCGCGTCCGTCCAGTCCAGACGGCCTCACTAGTCCGGCCCGTCATCGCCGCTACGCGTCTGAGGAACCCCCGTGTGATGTCCGACAGCGAGCAGCTGACAGCTCGGTAAACCGCAGGGTACTGCGATGGTGACCACCTGCTCGGTGAGGAAGACTTTGAGCTGCGGGCTGCGCGAGAGGACCGGGTGCTCCGAGGTCTTGCTGAGGAAGAGCTGCAGAGCCCTGCGCCGCGTCTCGATGAAGGCCTCGTTGAAGCGCTCCACCACGCCCTTCATCACAAACTTCTCCGGGAGGGGCTGCAACGCGGGGGGGGGGACAGTCGTTGAGTCAAAGTCAAACTCTGGACAGCATCTCGTCACATGACACACAGCGATGGGGAGGAACGTTGTTAATGTCTTACTAACATACTCTTTCTAATGGGCAAAGTGGGGAAGAACAGAAGTACTGCGGCAAATGACCTTTACAAATGCTATGCTCGAGGCGCTGCTTTCGGGAGCATGAAGGACCACGATAGATAATAAACCAGCCATAACACAGGAGGCACATGGAGGACAAAGCAACTCCAGTACCACTCTTTAACATGGTAGGACACTGAAAGGTGTTCTGGGTTAACAGACTGCCAATAGTGGTTACTTCAGGTTTACTACACTGCAGGTACTTTAACTTGAAAAAGCCAGAGTGCTCTGTGGTCTGTAGTAGTACAGTAGCAGTAGAGTATAGTAGTAGTAGTATAGCTGTTGGCCCTCCTGTATCACGTGCAGAGCTGTGTTTGGCCATAACAACATGATGAAGCTAGCTAATGTAGAGCAGCCTTGATGTCTTCAGAAGAGTGGACTCACGTGGATGATGAGGGTTGGGTGAGCCTCCTCCAGTCTGCCCTTCAGCCACAGGAAGTCCTGGTAACGGCGCCGCACCTCATACTCACTGGAATCAAAGTCTCCACGGGTGGTCTGGGGAGGTCCAGAGAGGGAATGTTACGGAGGTCAAGCTGACTTAAGGAGGGTCACTTAAGGAGGCTCAAGTTAACTTAAGGGGGGTCAAGTTATGGAAGGTAAAAGTTGAACTTAAGGAGAGTAAAGTTATGGAAGGTAAAAGTTGAACTTAAGGAGAGTAAAGTTATGGAAGGTAAAAGTTTAACTTAAGGAGAGTAAAGTTATGGAAGGTAAAGTTTAACTTAATGAGGGTAAAGTTCTGGAAGGTAAATAGAATAGGTAATAGAATGCAAAGTTGAATGGAGGCAATGTTCCACAGCTGAATAGGTTTTTTTTTTTTTTTTTTCTCTCTGTGTCACACACTTTTTGTATTGCTGTGTTACACACAAGGTCTTCTATAGATATATAGAGGTATAGATATACGCACACATTCATATATAGATAAAGGTACATTATTCATCCCCAAAGAGAAAATTACTTTTTAAATTGTGTGAACGGTAAAATCAAAGAGAGTTGAACTCTATATCTCAGTAGTTCGCCAGACTCCAGGTGTTCCAGAAGACCGCCCACTCACCCGGGTCATCACCCTGTAAACGATGAAGGTCTCGATGGCGGTCACGTGACTCTCGGGGTTGTCCACGGTGATGAACATGTCCCTGGGGGTGACCCCGCCCCTCGGCTCG
>JAXIVH010000009.1:2764167-2776667 GCA_036785325.1 Urophycis tenuis
GTGTGTGTGTGTGTGTGTGTGTGTGTGTGTGTGTGTGTGTGTGTGTGCGTGGCTGCGTGCGTGCGTCTGTGTGTGTGTGCGTGCGTGTGTGTGTGTGTGTATGGGCTCTCTGGCTGCCTTCTAGCATCATGGTCTGTTTTTCAATTGGCTTGTTCTCCTCAGTGTTCTCCATGGTCTGCGCTCACCTGCCGGCCCTGCCAGTTCACCACACAAGTGTCCCTGAAGTGAAAACATCTCAAGTCCCTGGAAGAAGCGTGTGTGTGTGTGTGTGTGTGTGCAGGTAGCTGCAGCTACACAGGGGGGGCTTTGGGGAAGCCCACCACCAGCTGAGTAACAATCAGATCAGCCATGCCTCACGGGGCCAGCTACAGCCTGAAGACCATGTCCCTGTCACACCACCCAGGGGGGGCTTCCAGGAACACACAGGTGATGGAGGCACAGAACATCCAACAGGAACATGGGTTCTGACCATGTTTACACTGCCCTCAGTCCAACGTTCGGCAGAGTAGAAAAGCATTATGAACAATTATGGCTAAACACTTATGTTTGGCTGTTTGTGTGTGTGTGCGTGTGTGTGTGTGTGTATGTGTGTGTGTTTTCATCTTCCATTGCGTCCCTGTCTAATGCTGAATGAATTGCTCTTGTTCAGGAAATTGCTTCTAACCACGCAGTCAGCACCAAACATGTTTCACTTAAAGAGGAGAGAGAAAGACACAGAGAGAGAGAGATAGAGATGGAGAGAGAGAGAGAGAGAGAGAGAGAGAGAGAGAGAGAGAGAGAGAGAGAGAGAGAGAGAGAGAGAGAGAGAGAGAGATGATTAGAGACAAGAGAGAGAGAGGGAGGGGTGGAGAAACAAACAGGGAATATTGAGAGAAAGATGTCAATTAAATGCTTGAATGAGAGAGAGAGAGAGAGAGAGACAGACAGACAGACAGACAGATTTTGAGAGAGAGGGATGGAGAGAGAGATGGACGGGGAGAGAGACAGAGAGAAATGGCGAGAGAGAGAGAGAGAGAGAGAGAGAGAGAGAGAGAGAGAGAGAGAGAGAGAGAGAGAGAGAGAGAGAGAGAGAGGAGAGAGAGAGAGAGAGAGAGCGACAGAGACAGAGACAGAGTGAGAGAAATCGCAAGCAAGAGAGAGAGAGAGAGAGAGAGAGAGAGAGAGAGAGAGAGTCGGGGCACATGAAATGGGAGAAGCTGGCCACCTGGACAAATGCAGGGACTGAACAATTAAAAATCAATTTAGCGTCAAAAGGCTTTCCTTTCTAATTAGAAAGGCCTGCAGGCCGGGGGGCTTCTGTCTGAGGGCCGGCTATTCTGCTTCCACATTGTTTTCATATTTCTGTTAATACCCCCTCCAGCAGCCCTCTTCCTATTGTTGTGAAGCTTCCAGGAACACATAATCATCCAGCCATGCTAAATACTACATTTTCCAGACGCATACGCTATTGCTAAAAGTATTCTCCCCAAAAAACGGAGGACATTTCTTTAAAGCCCCCACCACGTGGAGATATCCTGCCCGGATAAGTTGTGGGTCGCTGAGTAATATTTAGTTGAAATTACATTGAAAAAAACTCATTACACACGCATATGCCAAAGCCATAGCCAGTGAGGTAAAACCGGAATTCAAGAAGATATGTGTGCAGTACAACAAGAATTGCCATTCAAAACAGAGGCTGTAATGTGATTGGACGTAGCCTGTAGCTAGTTACGAAGGTCATTGAAATCTTTTCATTGAGGCCACTGGGAAAATAAACAGTAGCTCAGCTTAGCTCTGGGCTACCAAAACGGTATAAACAAAGTAGCATTATGAATCCACAGCTATAATAACCATGGTGGGGTGCAGCGCGTCTGCAGGTCTGCAGAGATACGCAGCGGCTGACAAGACTCCAGCCTAATTGGAAGGATGCGTGGGTTTGGGGCAGACATATGGTGAGAAGGACTTCATTTTCTTACTGTCCCCAGATCGGTTTCAAATGCCTTTTGCTGCCAACAATCGTGGATTCGGTGTGTGTGTGTGTGTGTGTGTGTGTAACATCTTACAGTCTGGAAATAATGAATGTGCAATGAGATTTAGTTATGGCATATCCGAGATGCAACCTCACACACACACACACACACACACAGGGATGTGATCATTGATAGAGAAACATATGCATTAATTCCCACACCCGTGGCCACACGCAGCAACACTGATAGTGCTGAGTGTGGACACCACTGGGTCGGCTGTCCTCTGAAGCTGCGGTACTGTGAGTCTGGCAGAGCATCTTCCTCACGCTACCGACGACAGGCCTCAATTAAACAGAGTAATTATCATTAGCTCTCAGTTTGCCACCAACCAACCTGTGAAATCTAATTAACTACCCCCCATAAACACAGCAAAGGAAAGGCATTACTAATCAATCAGTCAGAATTGAGATGAACCAACTCAGAGGTGGAGAAGTGCTGGCACATTGAGATAAAAGAAAGGAAGAAAGAAATATGTCTAGATAAAATATGCTTAATAACTATAAGGCAAGGTTAGAAAACTTTCAGGGGTTTGGTGGTCTCATGCCAAAGCCTGCATCTGTACAGCACTTGCTTTGTGTGTGTGTGTGTGTGTGTGTGTGTGTGTGTGTGCTTGTGTGTGTGTGTGTGTGTGCTTGTGTGTGTGTGTGTGTGTGTGTGTGTGCTTGTGTGTGTGTGTGTGTGTGTGTGTGTGTGTGTGTGTGTGTGTGTGTGTGTGTGTGTGTGTGTGTGTGTGTGTGTGTGTGTGTGTGTGTATGTGTGACTCTGTGTGTGTGTCACTAATTCCACTGAGCAACCCAAACTGGGTTGAGTGCCAGAGATGTGAGTGCGGTTGGTATTGTGTTGCCAAGCCACTGACACATCATACTTTTTGTTTTACTCGATGGAGAACAACGATACACAGTTTATTATTGCTGTGGATGTACTTAGCATTTATCTTGATTAGAAAATAACACTTAGGGCAAAGCTGGTTTGTTCTGTTCTAAATGTGAATGATTTGATGGCGATGAGGACGGCCAGAGCGCTATTCAAAAGCTATTATATGTTAACCAAATGTGCCTTCATCATAGATAGCAACGAAAATCAACAGAAGTGACACTAATGGAAGGTACTGTTTAACCAGGTAGGCATTAACTCCTGTTGAGTGGACAGTGAGTTATATAAAGACTTCAGCTCCAGGTGTGGCTGGTATCTCCTGTTGAGTGGACAGTGAGTTGTATCAGAAACGTTTGAGGAAAACCTTTTGTGTACACATTGTCTTAATATTCACTTCGTTTTATCAGCACACTATTTCAATCTGTTTTTACTTAATTCACAATACAACAGAGCGCTACGCTTTTCATGTGTGTTTTATTCATGTGTGTGTGGGTGTGTGTGTACATGTGTGCGTGTAAGTGTGTGTGGTTGTGTTTGTGTCTGTATATGTTTGCGTGTGTGGGTGTCTGAGAGAGTGTGTGTGGGGGGCTATTTACATAAATACACCTCCCCCTGCTCACACACCACTAGCCCACAAACCCCATTTTGAAGGCAGCGTTGCTCTCAGCTCTCGGTGGTCTCCACTCAGCAGACACAACATGGCCCCCCGGCCCACAGACTCACTGCACCACTTTGTTTTGCTAAATCATTCACTGGCAAGCTGTTGATTCACTGGCTAACTCCTCACCACAGCATGTGTGTTGTGTGTGTGTGTGTGTGTGTGTGTGTGTGTGTGTGTGTGTGTGTGCCTAAGTCTGTGCGTGTATGTGTGTGTCTGTATGTGTATGTGTGTGCATGTGTGTGTGTTTGTGTGTGTGCGTGTGTGTGTGTGTGCGTGTGTATGTGTGTGTGTGTGTGTGTGTGTGTGTGTGTGTGTGTGTGTGTGTGTGTGTGTGCCTGTGTGACGCTCACAAATGTAAGGTCACATTTTGTATTTTGTTTTATGTTGAAAATATGATTTCTTGAAAGAAATGTTAACATGTGCCAAAATGGTCAATTATCGCCTCTTGGTAAGAGCAAAGCCGATTTATATAATACACTATTAGTGTCACCAGCAGGAGGCAGTGTGGCGTTTTGCTTCTCCTCTTGAGACTCACCTTGCGTACGAACTCTCGTTTACTTCCTCATTCTGCTGAGCGAAGCTACATTGAATGAACGCAACGGTCGCCTGTCTCAATCTTTCTCCTTTTTACAGGTTGGTGGTGTTTCCAAAACTTCTAATAACTACCTACACTTGTTGTTTTTCATGCAAACAAAACGCTAGATCGATGTTGTAAACAGTATTGAAGGTGTTTTTGCTGTTTTCTGAATAAGTGGCAAACATACAGTGTCCCGGTTTGTCGCATGTGGCCCGAGATGGCGTCGCTGTATATTTTTTTGTTTAGACCAAAACCACGTGGAAGTTTCTGGCTCCAGCACATTTTATGTTGAGTTAAAGATTATAGTTTGGTACAGTATTTTGTTACCCGTGTAAATAAATGGAATGTTATGAAGTGTGAATATATATATGTATTGTAAACAGTTAAGATGGTTACACTGTGTCAGTCTTCAGCTCATGCATTTCTCCTGAACCAACTCCGTTATTAGGAGCAATATGCTTGTTGTTATTTGCACTATGAATAGGTGAGGACCAATATATTTTATGTTAGAGTACTGTTTTAGTGGTAGACTAAATTGTAGCTCAGTTAATTGACTGAATGAGGATATATTAAGGCAGTTGTATACTGAACTCTTGTGTCATAACTATCCTATATGTATTTTGGTTTTGGTTTTGATATTGTGGATTTTGTGATAAAAGAGGAAAAAAAGAAAATATATTTTGCAGATTGGTTAATAAAATTCTGCTGAGCGAAGCTACATTGAATGAACGCAACGGTCGCCTGTCTCAATCTTTCTCCTTTTTACAGGAGATCTTATCTGTTTATGGGTATTCCGCCTGGGACCTGTAACAGATTTGTGGGGGCTCGTCCGGGATCGGCGACACCTGTGGTGGGAGAACGTCGTTGGTTCAGTGATCCCTGAACCCGTGGGCCAGTTTGTGAGCCGTTGTCAGAGCCAGGGGCTACAAGAATCCAGGACGTCTGGCTGCCGCCAGAGCGAGGGAGTTCGAGGGCCGAGGGCATCTGACGTGTGTTCACAATGGCGGTCAACGAGAGGAAGAAGCTGGTTTGGACGATAAAGAAGGAGCTGTTTCGTCTTCCTGCTGACGGCTTGTTCCAGGTTGCAACCACCATTCCACGGACACCTGGTCAAGACCCAGCTAAGTTCGACAAACATGATGAAGAAGGCTGTATTGACTATGTGTGTGCATACATGAACTGTACATGGTTGCTGGAGTTGGAAGACGAGGGAATTTCACATTTACTCTTTGTAAAAGATATGATTGCTGAAATGATGTGTAACTATGAACAGGGTGAACTCCCTTCAGAGGGTGGGATAGATGTTATAGTGTCTGATGCTAATGTTTTGCCACCTCCACCGTCTACTGTCGTTCACATTAACACTAATACTAAAGCTACACACATTGAAGCTACAACAACAGATCTAGATTCTCAGGCTAGTTCCCCTGAATCACGACAGAACAAGCTTATCTCTAGTCATAGGCGCTGCCACCAACAGGGTAATGTGACTGACACTCCTACTGACAATGACTGTCACCACTCCCACAACCCACACGTCATGCTGTCACCTCGCTTAAACGCTGACCAGCATTCCATCAGCACCACTGAAAGCATGATCGCTCTTAAAGACCTTCCCCTCCTACAGAGGAAAGAATTCAAAATCCATGGTGGGCAAATCGGTGATAATGCATCTGATATAAGTTACAGCAATATCAGCAAACAAATTGACCTAGGACTCAAAGAAAAGCACACTGAGGGTGAGATCGCCAGAGCAGTGTTTCGTATCATAAAGCCCGGCAACTTCAAGGATATGCTCTCCAGCAAGGATGAGATGACAATAGCCGAGTTAAAGAGCTTCCTCCAATCACACCTAGGAGAGAAAAGTAGCACTGAACTGTTTCAGGAACTGATGAACGCCAAACAGCATGAGCATGAAACACCGCAGCAGTTTCTTTACAGAACGATGGGGCTCAAACAAAAAGTTATATTTACATCCAGAGAGACAGATTCAGATATTAAGTATGAGGCAAAAACAGCACAAAACGTATTCCTTCGCACAGTTTATCAGGGCTTGAATGAGAAATATGATGACATTCGGCGTGAGTTGAGGCCCCTCCTCTCAGACCCTACAGTCACTGACGAGATGCTCCTAAGACAAGTCACCAAAACAACAAATGAGGAGAGTGAGAGGAAAAGGCGATTGGGGCGCGGCACCCGCCCAAAAGCAGCTCATGTACAGAGTAGTGAGACTAACACCAGTGAGGTGAGCAAAGAACAGTGTAACGTTGACACCAAAGCTAAAGACGAGCTACTTCATCAACTGAGTGCTCAAGTGCAGGCCCTGACTCAGGTGGTAAGCTCCCTACAGTCAAATGCTCCAGCAGCAGCAGCGAAGCAATCAACATCTGATCCTAGGCCCCAGTGTACCTGCCAGTGTCCCGATAAACAGAGCAGACCTTTAAGAAAAGAGAGACCATATGGCTGTCCTAATTGTATTGCTAGCAGTCGGACTGACTGCAATCACTGCTTTGTATGCGGCGAAGAGGGGCACCGCGCTGTGGGATGCTTAAAAAAACCTAAGCCATCGGGAAACGCACCCCGGTCATGGCAGGGGGACAAGCTGTGACCGACCGTAGTGTTAAGTCCCACCCAAATAACAGCAAAATTGTCGTCAGCCCTCCTCATCCACCAGCTGATAGCAAATCAACATCACAGCGGGTCGCTAAACTAATTGGAGAGAAATGTTTATTGAAATGTAATCTGAATGGCTATACTGTGACTGCTCTTCAAGACTCTGGTGCCCAGGTCAGTATTATAGACCGTTCATGGAAACAAAAATATTTACCTCAACAGAAAGTGCGTCCTCTCAGTGAGCTCTTGGGAGACAGGGAACTTGATCTCACTGCAGCTAACGGGGAGCCCATACCATATGATGGATGGGTTGAACTTACCTTTAACTTACCTGGCAATGATGATCCAAACCTGGCCATTAGAGTGCCCTTCCTGGTCAGTCAGGTGAGCCTTGCGAGACCAATAGTGGGTTTCAATGTGATCAAAGAGCTCATCCTAGGGCAGGAGGGTGGAATGGGTGTTGTCAGTGTTATTGCTAGATTGCTGAAAGATGCCATGCAGGTTGAAAGCGACAAAGCTGAGGCAATTGTGAACTTTATACAGACCCAGGAGGCCACTCATGGTCATGCACTAGTGAGAGTTGGTTGGCATGAAGTGGTTGTCCATCCTGGCCAGGTTGCACGCATCAAATGTAAAGTGCCGGCTGATTTCACCTCACCTGTGGCGCTGTTCGAGGTCAACCACCCAGACCTAAAACTGGAAGAACTAGATCTGGGTGATGGCCTGGTTGAGGTTCACCACACCAGGCGGCCGTATGTTGAGATCCCAGTGGGCAACCATACCCAACAGAACATCAAGCTGGACCACTTCACAGTGTTAGGTAGTATCCAGCCCATCTGCAAGATAGTGGAAACAGACCAGGCAGACAGCGTTGAGGTCAATGTTGACGACTCACCTGTCCCTGACGGCAGGGAAGACAAAAGTGAAACAGACCAGCTGCCCCAGCTGTGGCACCCCTCCGTTGATCTAAGCAATTTAAATGAGGAACAACAAGAACTTGTGAAAACTATGCTCTATGAGGAGTCAAATGCATTTGCTCGGGATGACAATGATATAGGATGTGTTCCAAGCCTCCAAATGAGCATAACTCTGAAGGATGACATCCCAGTACAGCGATCCTACACGGCGGTTCCCAAGCCCCTCTACAAAGAGGTCAAGGAGTATATCCAGGACTTATTGGCAAAGAAGTGGATAGTAAAGTCAAAGTCCCCATACTCCGCCCCAGTAGTTTGTGTGCGCAAAAAGGACGGAAGTTTAAGGCTTTGTATTGATTACAGGCTCCTGAACCAAAAGACAGTCCCAGACAGACACCCCCTGCCCCGTATTCAAGATCTTATTGACACGCTTGGTGGGTACAGCTGGTTTTCAATTTTGGATCAGGGGAAAGCCTATCACCAAGGGTTCATTGCTGAGGGGTCACGGCACCTGACAGCGTTCATCACTCCATGGGGCTTGTATGAGTGGGTGCGTATCCCCTTTGGACTTTCAAATGCACCAGCCGCATTTCAGAGGAGCATGGAGGAGATGCTCAACTCCTTGCGGGATGAGTGCTGCATCCCCTACTTAGACGATGTCCTCTGCTATGCTAAGACATTTGAAGATCATGTTGAGGTATTGAGACGTGTCCTGAGGGCCCTCCAACGCCACGGTGTGAAACTCAGGCCAACCAAGTGCGAGCTCCTAAAAAAAGAGGTCCGTTATGTAGGAAAGCTGGTCTCTGCCGATGGAGTTAGGGTTGACCCCAAGGATCTGGAAGCCATCCAGGCTCTGAGAAGCAAAACCCCCAACACTGTTGGGGAAGTCCGTAAGCTTATGGGATTCCTCAGCTATTACCGGACGTACGTGCAAAACTTCGCTAGTATTGCCAAGCCAATGTATGACCTCTTAAAGGCCAAAACCACTGTTGCGGGGATGCCTCAGTCCAAGCAAAAGAAAGGGAAGGGGGCACAGCTGTCATCCAGGACTCCAGTTGAGTGGGCTACAGAACACCAAAGAGCCCTAGACCAGCTCATACACATCCTGTCCAACCCGCCAGTGCTTGGTTATCCCGATTTTGACCTCCCTTTTGTGCTTCATACAGATGCATCACAACAAGGGCTGGGCGCTGTCCTATACCAACGTCAGGGAGGAAAGCTCAGGGTGATCGCCTATGGGTCCAGAACACTGACGCCTGCAGAACAAAACTACAACCTTCACTCAGGCAAACTGGAATTTCTGGCATTAAAGTGGGCCATAAGTGAGAAATTTCGAGATTATTTGTTCTATGCGCCCCACTTCGTTGTCTACACGGATAACAATCCGTTAACCTATGTAATGAGCACAGCTAAGTTAAATGCTGTTGGCCACCGATGGGTTGGTGAGCTTGCTGACTTCCGGTTTGAGGTGAAATATCGACCAGGAAAAGCAAACATTGATGCTGACACCCTGTCTAGGTTGCCCTTAGACATTGACAACTATTTGGATTCATGCACACAGGACTTGCCCAGAGACGTAATTCTGGCAATATGGGAAGGCAGCAGAGTTGCTAAACAACGAGACGTTGCCTATGTAGCTGTCCTGGACTTGTCACAGCATAGTTCAACCAAACAGTCACCAGAGCTGCTCCCAACCATAAGCCGTGATGAGCTCATGAAATCTCAGCGAGGTGATCCTGTCATCAGTCCAGTCGTCACACTAAAAGAGACTAATCGCACTCTGACCAGTGACATGAGAAGGGAAGTTAGTGGTCTGACCAGGAAACTCCTGCATGAGTGGGAAAAACTCCACCTCCGAGATGGTGTGCTATACAGGGAAACCAGTCAACGGAGTCAACTTGTCCTGCCCAGCCAGTACAGAGCTATGGTCCTGAAACACCTCCATGATGATATGGGTCATATGGGGACAGAGAGGGTCCTGGGCCTAGCTAGAGATCGATTTTATTGGCCATACATGAAACAGGATGTTGAGGCGTATGTGACAAGGAAGTGCCCCTGCATCAAGCAGAAAAAACCGGTTGCACACGTCAGGGCGCCCATGAGGAGCATTACCACCAGCTCACCCCTAGAGCTTGTGTCAATTGACTACCTTCACCTGGAGTCCAGTAAAGGGGGCTTTGAGTATATCTTGGTTGTTGTAGACCATTTTACCAGATTTGCTCAAGCCTATGCAACCCGAAATAAGTCTGGAAAAACGGCTGCAGAGAAAATCTTTGATGATTTTATACCAAGGTTCGGCTACCCATGGAAATTACATCACGATCAAGGGAGAGAATTTGAGAATGAACTGTTCAAAACCCTGCAGCAGCTAAGTGGTGTGGGTCACTCAAGGACCACCCCCTACCATCCTCAGGGGAACCCTGCAGAGAGATTTAACCGTACCTTGCTTCAAATGCTCAGAACCCTGAAGGAAAAAGAAAAGGAAAGGTGGAGAGAATATCTGTCGAAAGTCATCCATGCTTATAACTGTACCAGGCATGAGGCGACTGGGTTTTCACCCTTCTATTTGATGTACGGCCGTCACCCACGCCTGCCTGTGGACATGATATTTGGCTTGGGTACTGACGAAGAAGCTACTTCTCCAAGAGGCTATGCAGAAAAGTGGGCCTCTAGAATGAAGGAAGCTTACAGACTCGCCTCTGAGAATAGTCAACAGTCAAGTTCTCGGGGAAAGAGGTACTATGACCGCCACATGAAGGGTGTTGTCCTTGAACCAGGTGACCGTGTCCTGGTGCGTAACCTGAGTGAGAGAGGTGGTCCGGGTAAGCTAAGAGCATATTGGGAGCACATAGTCCATGTTGTGAAGGAGAGGATTGCGGATGGGCCAGTCTACAAAGTGGCGCCAGAGACCGGTGGGGACAGGGTACGCACACTACACCGCAACCTACTTCACTTAGCCAATGACCTACCCATAGACTTACCTCAGCCATTACAGAGATCACTAGCTGAACAAAAGAGAGACTCACCAAGACACTTACCTACTCCATCAATAGAACTCAAACAGAAAACAAGGGCCAGACAGCCGAATACAAAGAGACAGAGTGAATGGAACTCAAGTAGTGACTCTTCTGATGATGACGATGGGCCCCAATACTGGCTGAGAATACCGGTAAAAAGAGGACTACAGAACACACCAGTACAGCCAGTAGGTGAGCCTCATAGACACTCTAATCAACATCCTAATCACGTAACAATCACTGAGAGATTTGACGAAACTCGACCACTTGTACCTGAAGGAGAAGCCAGACGAAATGTACATAGTGATGAAAGAGGGAAGAGCTTGCCTGAGGTGGAGAGCAGGGAAATGGGGCAGAGGACACACGAGGGGGAATGGGCAGGAGAGGACCACTTCCCTGTTGATCAAATTCCGGCAGAACCTGAGCTTGAAACCAATAGGCTGGTAACCCCTCAGACAGCCAGTGAACAACCCATTAATGATCAGACTAGTCAGCCACAAACCCGGAGGTCTGCTCGTGAGAGAAAGCCCACTCAGATGCTCACATACAGAACATTAGGCCAACCCTCATACCAACCCCAAACCCTTTGCAACACAGTGGGGGCTTATGAATTGCCAGCAATGCCAACCTGGGAAATGCAAACATACCCTATGACGTACCACACACCTTTTAAGACTCTGCCATACCCGACACCACACCAAGTCTTTCCATACACATCAGCTACACAATTCCCAGCACCACTGTTTGTGTATTGATAGACACACACACCAATAGACAGACTTACCTTGAATTAACCTGTGGGTAATGAAACTGTACCAGAAATGTTGGATATTGTTGAAGAGGTTTGAGGTTTAAGAATATGTAAATGTCCGGAGCCATTTTTATTTTGTCAGGGAGCGTGTGACGCTCACAAATGTAAGGTCACATTTTGTATTTTGTTTTATGTTGAAAATATGATTTCTTGAAAGAAATGTTAACATGTGCCAAAATGGTCAATTATCGCCTCTTGGTAAGAGCAAAGCCGATTTATATAATACACTATTAGTGTCACCAGCAGGAGGCAGTGTGGCGTTTTGCTTCTCCTCTTGAGACTCACCTTGCGTACGAACTCTCGTTTACTTCCTCATTCTGCTGAGCGAAGCTACATTGAATGAACGCAACGGTCGCCTGTCTCAATCTTTCTCCTTTTTACAGGTTGGTGGTGTTTCCAAAACTTCTAATAACTACCTACACTTGTTGTTTTTCATGCAAACAAAACGCTAGATCGATGTTGTAAACAGTATTGAAGGTGTTTTTGCTGTTTTCTGAATAAGTGGCAAACATACAGTGTCCCGGTTTGTCGCATGTGGCCCGAGATGGCGTCGCTGTATATTTTTTTGTTTAGACCAAAACCACGTGGAAGTTTCTGGCTCCAGCACATTTTATGTTGAGTTAAAGATTATAGTTTGGTACAGTATTTTGTTACCCGTGTAAATAAATGGAATGTTATGAAGTGTGAATATATATATGTATTGTAAACAGTTAAGATGGTTACACTGTGTCAGTCTTCAGCTCATGCATTTCTCCTGAACCAACTCCGTTATTAGGAGCAATATGCTTGTTGTTATTTGCACTATGAATAGGTGAGGACCAATATATTTTATGTTAGAGTACTGTTTTAGTGGTAGACTAAATTGTAGCTCAGTTAATTGACTGAATGAGGATATATTAAGGCAGTTGTATACTGAACTCTTGTGTCATAACTATCCTATATGTATTTTGGTTTTGGTTTTGATATTGTGGATTTTGTGATAAAAGAGGAAAAAAAGAAAATATATTTTGCAGATTGGTTAATAA
>JAXIVH010000009.1:2779167-2784167 GCA_036785325.1 Urophycis tenuis
CATCACCCGGCAACACAGCACCCAGCATCACAGCACCACAGCACCCAGCATCACAGCACCCAGCATCACAGCACCCAGCATCACAGCATCACAGCACCCAGCAACACGGCACCCAGCATCACAGCACCCAACATCACAGCACCCAGCATCACAGCACCCAGCATCACAGCACCCAGCATCACAGCATCACAGCATCACAGCACCCAGCATCACATGACCCAGCATCACAGTATCACAGCACACAGCATCACAGCATCACAGCATCACAGCACCCAGCATCACATGACCCAGCATCACAGTATCACAGCACACAGCATCGCAGCATCACAGCATCACAGCACCCAGCATCACATGACCCAGCATCACAGCATCACAGGACCCAGCATCACAGTATCACAGCACACAGCATCACAGCATCGCAGCATCACAGCATCACAGCACCCAGCATCAACGCATCACAGCACCCGGCATCACAGCACAGGCCCTCTCCATGGCCCCATCAGGAGCCTTATGCTGTCATTAGCGCCGTGCTCACTCCAGTGTGTGTGTGTGTGTGTGTGTGTGTGTTTATTTGGTATGTAAGTGCATGGACTTTGTGGATTGCATAATATGTGTGTGTTTGTGTGTGTGTGTGTGAGTGCTAAAAGGTGTGACTACCATATGACTACTTTGTTTTTCTCATGTTCTCTCCTTGTAGCTGCTCTTTGTTGGCGTGACACATGGGCGACGAAGGCTTCAGACGGAGATGAGTTCCACCTCAAGCTGCGTCAATCAGAAGAAGGTCTCAAGGTGTTGATCAGGCCACGTGGCCTCTGAGGCCCCAGGTGGGCTGAACACCTGCTGTTTCTTTCAGCTTGGAGTGTGTCTGTGTGTGTGTGTGTGTGTGTGTGTGTGTGCGCGTGTGTGTGTGTGCGCGTGTGTGTTCATGTGTGCGGCAGCCGTCACAATGTGTGTGTCGATGAGTTCACACCTGCCACAGAATCGTGGTTTCGGGCATCAGGTCGAGTCATTCCGGATTACAATCTACACACCACAGCGCACCGGAGCTCCACAACAGATCCTTCTCTCGTCGCTCCGCCTTTCAGTGTGACTTCCACCCCTTCTCCACCCCTTCTCCACCCTCCTGCTGATCCTGTCAGCCCCACCTGCCTCTGGTCGTCTAGGCCGCCAGGCCCCCTCAGACTTGGGAGTATTTCTTTCCTGTGAGAAGGCACAGAGTTTAGTGGTCCCATTAACAGACTTATCAAATCACCAGGGGGCGCTGTGCCCTCTGCATTATTCATGGAGGAAAGAGGTTTCCAGATGGGCGGCGGGTGAGGAGGAGTTTATGGAATCCCTTTGTTGTTTCACCAGAAAGGCACATACCCGCCTCTTCTCGTGTGGTCCGGCGGAACAGAACCGACAGGTTGCTGTGGTCGGGTAAACAGGTTGGGTAAACCCGGCGGGCGTCGACGTTCAGTCGGCAACCTTCCCAGCCCAGAGGCCCAGAGGGATTCAGGAAGGGTTTTGTACCAGCGGCAGTCACGTCTTTATCCAGCACTGTTGTGCTGACTGCTCCGTTGTTTCCTGACGTTGATGACCATGTTGTTGAAGTTGATGATGGTGTCCGCTAGGACACTGCGATCTGCCTGTTTGTCTCCCACATGTCTTGCTTCTTGTCGATGTCATCTAGATTGATAGATAGATATGTACTTTATTGATCCCGTGGGAAATTCAGTCTCATCTGTATATTTGCTAGCATGCAGTTTCTGTTTCGGGATCCATTTGGCTTTGTCTACTGAAAGGTGGCAATGAGATCCTTAAGTAAGTCAGTTACCTATTTCCTTCATGGTAAAGAAATAGTTTTCGAAATGCCTCATATAAAACGATGAAGAAATAACACAGGTGGAATTCACTTGGTGACAGCGGGCAGCTTGACTGTACGGGCAGACTGACAACTCCGAAAACAGCCTGAACTCCTCTGGAATGTTAAGCTAAGCAGGATGCCTCCTCTGAGATAGAGTCATCGCCGGTGTGTGCGAGCGTGCGTGAAGGCAGGCGCGCGTGTGTGTGTGTGTGTGTGTGTGTGTGAGCGTGTGTGAGTGTGTGTGTGTGTGTGTGTGTGTGTGTCTGAGTGTGTGTGAGAGGGTGTGTGAGTCCAGAGGTGGTTATCATCAAGCCCGGCAGGGCTCCCATGTTCCACCTGAGTGACACGATGAGCCGGCAGGCAGCGGAGCATCTAAACGGAGCGCCGGGGCTGATCCACTGGATCCAGAGTGGGAATACGAGAGAGGGAGAGAGACTTACAGGGAGACGGAATATAGCTAGAGAGAATGAGAAAGGAGTGCAAATGGAAAAAAGATTAAGCCGAGGACTTAAAGAAATACTATATTCTGTCTGATTCACACTTTGTCATCATATATATATATCATGTATTAAGTTGGAGTGTGCCCCCCTTTTCAGCTCCAAAAATTGCAAATTAAAAAAAGATCGTTTTGGAAAGCTTAGCCCTTTCTCAGATGTAGCCCTCGGTATCTCCTGCTGTGCTGATGGAGCTCACACATCCACGCACACATCCACACAAATCCACACACACATCTACGCACACCCGCCCCTCCACCAGGGCACCAAGGAGCCATCAAAAGGCCCCTCAGCATCCAAACAGAATGTGACTTGGTCTGAGCAGACTGGAGCAGCAAACACCAGTTTGAATAAAGTACATTAGTATTTAAAAGTACAATACTCGGATGAATGCAAATGAACAAATAACTCAACTCAGAAACACATGGAAGAAGAACTTCAAGCTGAAGCTATTTTCTGATCACTTTTGGTCTAGTGACTAATGTGGAAACAGATTGGAGATTCGTCCGGTCTTGAGTGAGAACACAGCAGCCGTGATCCAGCAAAAACATGCTGCAATGTGATGTGAACACATGTCAATGTACGTCCTCAGGCTCAGGTTTTGTCCATGTTATGGACCCTCTGACTGTCTTGTGTGGGCCACTGCCAGGCTCAGGTTATGTCCATGTTATGGACCCTCTAACCATCTTGTGTAGGCCACTGACAGGCTCAGGTTATGTCCATGTTATGGAAGGGATCCGACAGAGAACTGCTGTCCTTGTTAGCTGTGGCATCATAAGTTCTGCTGGTCCGTGTGTCTCAACAAGTCTCGGTCAAGGAGAAATGTCATTGTTGCAAGAAATGTCTGTATTGTCTGTCTGTATATGTTAGATAAAGCTAGGAGACGCCTTCTGTCTCCAGCTCTCACTCACGTTCCCATCGTTCACCTCCTGCGACTCTCACGGGGTCTCAGACGGTCCCGGACACAGCAACAAACACAGGATGAAGCTAGGTGAAGTCAAACAGCAGTATTTCTCTGTGAGGGTCCTGTCCATGATGTAGAATCTGAGCACTCTTAGAAGACTTGCATTGACAGGCGCTCTGGTACAAAAGGACTCCACTTGCAGAGTTCTGACTCAGTACTGACCCATTTCAAAATGGTGGGCTGCATGAGTCCCATAGACCCAGACTGATCAAAACTAAGGTCCAGGTTGAAAAATCCTGGTAAGTAAAACGAAGGCAAGACATTGTCAGAGTTCTTCATACTGAAACCATGTATTGATTGTTGACTGCTTCAAATCCCCAGCCAGTCCACAATCAGCACCACCACTGTTGGTGATTACATACCATCACCTATAATAGGATAATATAATATCATAGGAAATGTGTTGACATTCACACTTAGGCCTTCATCACAGAGGCGTTGAACACAGCTCGTCTCTAGTTCATGATGGGCTCTGGTCTGCCTACAGACCCATCTCTCAGGATGTTCTTTCATGGTCCCTGTTTTCTGAGTGGGCACAATGGAGACCAGTCATAGGCCTACCTGAAGACTGCTGTCAGGCCATACCATTATTGCTGTTCGAGCCGGGGAAGGTTCAAGATTTCATGATTACTTTCCTTGCGTGTTGCATGCCTCTGCAATATGTTTCTGTTTATTTGGTGAGCCAATAAAGATTCCACTTGTATTTGTACTTTCAGGGTATTTCAGGGTGAGCCTTTGTGAAGCCATGTTGACAGTAGTATGTTGGTCCTGTTCTGTGTGCATTGACTGAATGTGCCCAAGAACACATCATTTTATTATTTGGATTTCTTGTTTATTTATTCCCATGTCAGCATGGTTTTTCTTTGTGACTCATTGTGACTTGCAACAGAAACAGAGTCCAAAGCACATTACATGCTCCCAAGCCGTCAGGAATAAAGGAACGTGGCTAACAGCCAGCCTGATGTCTCCTGCAGTGCCATGACCTCATGTGAGGGAGAACAAACAAGTAACAGCAAGGGGCGGCTGGCGTAGAAGCTGCCCTCCCTGCAGACGTTCTCAGGGTTTCATCAGAAGCTGATAGCTGTGCCTCATCCTTCGGCCGCTATGAAGAGAGAGACATGCCAATATCAGTGGTCCCAAATTAGATTTCAGATGCAATGCTAATTATTTTTATTTCCTGCACCATCCCCCTCCAAATGCACGCAGACACACATACACATACACACACACACACGCACACACGCACACGCACACACACGCACACACACACGCACACGCACACGCACACGCACACGCACACACACACACACACACACACACACACACACACACACACACACACACACACACACACACACACTCACACATATGCAGAGCGTTCCCTATGTTCATAGTAATTATTGGCTTGGTGAGGAAGGAGAGCAATTCCATTTCTCAGTCTAAAGTGCTCAGCTGCTGTTACAGAACAGCAGTTATTAATGTATCCTGTGTGTCCTGTGACATGCTTTGGTTTGTGCCATGATTAAAAACACATTGGGCTGTGTGCATTAAACATTTATGTACAGAAAGAGGGAAATCTGTGCAGCAATGCTTATTCTATTGAATTCCCCCGGTGTTGAGGTAATGTAGACAGAGGTGAAATACTTGAATAACAATGTCTTTGTTTCAAATGAAAGCCCCATTAAACGGTTGGGCT
>JAXIVH010000009.1:2788529-2798529 GCA_036785325.1 Urophycis tenuis
GTCAGACTCGGGCCAGCTGAGGCTGCTTAGACCAGCCATCATCCACACACACACACTGCACACAACGATATCAAGCAGTACGCATCTCAAGGGTTTGTGCGTTGCAGGATTTGAGGTCATTTGGGGGCACAGCCCGGACTGACCTCTCAAATGTTTTGTGAGTTGTTGCCGTGTACCTTCAATTGCTCACTCACTCACTCATATTGCAGGTAGTGTGAATCTTAGAAGAATTACTCGTTTGATCCCGTGAGGGAAATTTGGTCTCTGCATTTAACCCAATCGTGAATTAGTGGAATACGCTCAGCACACAGTGATGGCGAGGCACACAGTGAGGTGAAACACACACTAATCCCGAGGCAGTGAGCTGCCAACAGCAGCGCTCGGGGAGCAGTGAGGGGTTAGGTGCCTTGCTCAAGGGCACTTCAGCCGTTCGTACTGGTCGGGGTTCAAACCGGCAACCCTCTGGTTACAAGTCCGAAGCCCAACCAGTAGGCCGCGGCTGCCCCAATCTTGTGTTTTTGATCAATGATAATATTGTTTTTGAGGTATTGGTGCCTGACGGAAATGACAGTGGAATAGATCCGCGGCAATATTCGTAAAATATTGTATAAAATAAAGTTCTCTATATTTTCTTTTGAATGTGAGCTCCAGTATTCAGAAGACATTGGGGTCTTTAGCATAGTGGTCCAGGCCTATCGAACAGGAACCCCACAGAGACGGGAAACGTCCTCATAACATTTTACAAGATGCTAGGAGGCTAATCTTCCCAACAGGCAAATATTATTCATTTTACTCTCATAGCAAGAAGAGTTATTACGTGATTGGTTGGATTTTGATTTAAAAAAACAATCAGCAAAATCAGCAATAATGATTGAAATAGTCCACGTGCATCAAACCATTCCCCAGAATACTGGGTGATAATACCTGCTGAAAATGAAGAGTCAAGAATGAACTGAGTGCATCTTCATCATACTAAATGAATTGATGATTTAAAAAAAAAAAAAGTTTATTTTATGATTACTAATGCAGAGGAAGATTATGAGGAGACTTTCAAATAATAAACTAGCCAAATTATAATTCATACAGATCTGAGAAAAAACTGAGCTAGAAAAACTAATAATTGTAAAAGAATGAGACTCTGACCTCCAACAAATTCCTCTGAAAAGAGCCAATAACCTGAGGCAAACTTTGAACAAAGCACACTGAGCGGCAAATACATTCTCTGATGGTTTATTTAAATCAGATTTAAAAAGCAGGCTGACCCAATAACTTTATTAAAATCAGTCAAATGAAAACAAACCTCAAGAGGTAAAATTACCACATGTGATTCTGATATTTGATTGACAGGCTACTGATATTCAGTGCCCACATTTAATATTGCGCAATCAAAACAAATTTGCCAAATACAGAAAATAAAATGATTCCATACATACTGACATTTGAATGGATAATTAATTGACTTTACTTTTTATTTTAGAAAAATAAATATGTGACTATACGCTTAACAGCCAAAAGAAGGAATGTATTTAAAAGCCAGATGCCTGGCTGATTTGGATGTCTGTAGAATAAACATGTTATAAATAATTATGGATCTTGATCTTGTTAAAACAAAGAAGTTGCTTGTAAAACCAGTATCTGCTCTAAACATTGAGGAGGACAAACAATGAGGAGCTGTGAACATTGATTACATTCCAGCAGTGCAGCTGTGTTTCTTATCAGAGGTACATTCAGTTGAATTCATAGGGACAATTATGTTTCATATCTGAGGTACATTCAGTTGAATTCATAGGGACAATTATGTTTCATATCAGAGGTACATTCAGTTGAATTCATAGGGACAATTATGTTTCATATCAGAGGTATATTCAGTTGAATTCATAGGGATAATTATGTTTCATATCAGAGGTACATTCAGTTGAATTCATAGGGACAATTATGTTTCATATCAGAGGTACAAGCAGTTGAATTCATAGGGACTAACATTATGTTTCATATCAGAGGTGGATGACGTTCAGAGCTTTACTGTCTGATATTTAATAAAAGACCTATAACAGGCTATGGGATGAACCCTACTTGAATGGTGCTATCTCTTCAAAACATTTAAATGTTTTTTTTTTTATCTTCCCTGTATAGATTATACACATCAAATCACTACAAATGTATAAAAATAACAGATCATCTTTTATACAACAATATTGGAAAATCCTTACCCCTCTACTGAAATATATTTTCTGACTAACACTTCTGGCTATAAAATAAATAACGGCAGTGGGGAAAAGTAAGCATTCTAAAAACGAGCAATCATTTGACTTTTAGGGCACAAACATGAAATATGTAGACTTCTTAATTAGCAGAAACAACGTGTTTATAATGAGGCTGATAACGGCTGGAATGGCCATTACTTACACCCCATGTGAATGTTGTTCACAAACATGAAGCTTTTATTTGCTGACTGAATATATTTACATGCCTACGACACATGTCATGTCTTTGTATGCATTACGGTTCATATAGAAAAGTGGGGCTTCTATAGATATTCCTGGAAATACATACCACAACATACAAGGCAAATTGGCCCAGTGTTTGGAACAAACCATTATTTGTGTTTAAACAGGCCTGACTGTCTGTATAAGATGTTTGATCAGTGGTCAAAGCTCATCATTTGTTTTTCTTACATCGGTGGAAGGACCCCGCAAACAAACACACACACACACACACACACCCGTCCACATTGAGACTGCTGGCCACAAACACAATTATCTCTAAAGTCCAGACAGAAGCAGTCAAAGTGTGCATATCTTCTGCTTGCAGGCTGGGGGGGTTTAGCCTGCAGGTGACAGCCACTCTGCCACTCCCTGAGAGGGCTTCACCCTGCAGCCTTCTGCTTGATGTTCACCCAAAGCAGGATGGAGGCCTAGGCCTATGGATATTCTGAAGTGTCACTCTCACTCTCCATAGATTTACTATTATATATCATATTTTTTTCCATCGATATTATCCTATCCTGTCCTTCATGTCTGGCTATGTCTCCCACTGCTCCTATGTACTATAGAATGGGTCAAATGCAGAGAACAAAATTTACATTCCTATATCTAAAAAATACTGATAATGACCACTAAAGACCGAAAGGTCCTCTCTTATCTTCTTCTCTCTCTTCTCTCTCAATTTAAAGGTCCAACACAGATTTAGCCTACCACTTGGGTAGTGGGAATGAGTTTTATATAATGTAGTTTACCTTTCCAATGTAATTGGAGTAATTACATGTAGTTCACAATCACAGTAAAGCCCCTAAAATATGGTACCCAGCCCCAGCAGCCTTGATGCCCTACCAGTGGATTCAAGTCTCCTCCTGTCAAACAATCCAGCAGCGTTATCCAGGCCTCCTGCTGTTATTTCTATGTCCTGTACCAACCTCTGTACGTCCTGTTTTGTTGTACCTTTATAGTGCACTTTCTACTGATGTGAGTATGGGTTATTACCTGTTTTTAACTTTGAACTTTTTAACTCAATTTGTCTCATTGTTATTTTATTTTTGATTATTTATTTATCTTTTCCTAATCTTTATTGTTTTATTTTTTATTTTTGTATATTTATTTATTTATTTATTTATTTATTTATTTATATTTTTTTTTTTGAGGACAATGACATTGTCCTCGTCTCGTCTTGAGCTTGTTCAGTGTCCTCAACCTGGTGACCCGCAGAGCTTCTACCTGGGCAGGAGACCACCGTGTCCACCGCAGTACCCATTTGAGACATTCTCAAAAATGTGACACACTGCACCTTTAACTAATGGTATGAGTTAAAGGCACTGGAGCACTTGGGCACTAAAACCGAGCTGGACCTGGTGGGGAAAAAGGTGGAGGGTTGGGTTGTGGCAATTCTTGTCTGGAGTTCATTAAAGATCTTCAATCGTTTTTCCTAATTATCATGCAGCACCCTGGCTAGAGTCAAGGTTCAATCAGGGACTACAGTGGGAGTGAGAAACAAAATGGCCAATTTTCATTTATATCACAATCAAATCTGTGCCGCTGAATTTTTATTTCACTTTGGATTTTCGTAAGGAGAATAAATTACAAAGAACACTCCAGTTTCCTCTTAGCCCCATCATTTCTGTTCTGCTCTAACTGAACTGTTAATTACAGCCTGCCAAAGCAGGAATTAGATTTGACAATCAGACCATGGCTTTCTGCAGTGAGAGAGAATAAAAAACATTTTACCAAGGAGGTAATTTTAGATAGTTAACAACATGTGGCCATTTATTTTGACTTGTATAATTGAGTGAAAGCTATGTCCTAAAAGGTGACAAATATCATGTACAAAGTCTTTCTATTTTTGTTGTGGTTGCTGGGTTACAAAGAATCAGAACAAGCCAGCTGAAGAAATTATCTGCACACACATTTGAAACACAGAATTACTTTTGGTTCAGAAATGCCACTAAATGTACATTACAGAAGAGTTTTATTGAACCATAACCTCTATTAATCTATATTTAGACTGGACCTGAGTTTGTGATGGTTTGCGGTGACACTCACCACAGCTTCAGGTTGCGATGGTTTGCGGTGACACTCACCACAGCTTCAGGTTGCGATGGTTTGCGGTGACACTCACCACAGCTTCAGGTTGTGATGGTTTGCGGTGACACTCACCACAGCTTCAGGTTGTGATGGTTTGCGGTAACACTCACCACAGCTTCAGGATATGATAGTTTGCAGTAACTCACTGCTTTGCTGTGACACCGCATCAGCGCAGCGCTTTTCATTATATGATCTTTTCTCGACGACAATAACATTCACATCTGGGTGCCCAAGATGTCTCCCTCTCCCATTTATTAGGCCCTTGGGCAGCAGAGGCCCTTGTTAGAGATCATATTTTTTAATCTCTTTACATGAAATCACTGCTCCTCAAGCAAAGTCCCGTTCAGCATTATGGATGAGGTGGCGTTAATGACTGCCAGGTTTACGTGTCAGCCGCGATCAGAGCTGAGCGAGGAGCCAAATGACATCCTCAATCACCACAGATAAAAGTAAATGGATCATGTCTCTAATAGTTTGCCCACTTGAAGACAGATTGCTCGTTAAACACGAGAGAGAGATGTAAAATGGAAAGAGGTATGGAATGTTATGGTACAAGTTACCAATTCATAATAGTCTGAGAAATGATGGAACATTTCAAGTGTGTAAGGCACACGTCTCCTTGAGCTCATGTCTGCAGACCCCCCCCGGCCTGATCTTGTCTGTTAGGAACAAGCAGACGTGACATGTGATGACATGTCATGACATTACGGGAGAATCCTTTTTAATTGACTTTTTAATTGATAGATGTTCGTCCATTTAAGATGATATTGCATACAGTGTGTTGGAATGTTACAACAGGAGTGGATCCAAAACCCCACTGGCTGCTTCAGGGGGTCATTCTGTGAGATAAGTCACTGATTAAAGAATCCACAGTTCACAACCTTTCTCTGTCTGTTTTATTGTCCGATGTTTCACAGAAATGCAACAAAGAAGGCGAGGGATTGATTCAAACAAGGCTCAAGCTGTGGTCCTGCCACAGCCTCAGCACATCTCTGACTGAACAAGTTGCAGACGATGTCACCTCCAGAAACACACGTCTGTCCACCCTGATCAACGTCAACCAGCAGTCAGTCCTCCTGTTTTTGTCATTGAGGAAGAAAAGCTTGAATTACACAGAATTCATCTTCACAGCCTGTGAATTGGGAGAGAAGAATCCACTGTGTGTTATGTAGGCCAGCCATAAAGAGAGCCATCTGTCATCTGGGAGGTACCTGCCTGTAATTGCTCCCATGGTTAACCTGTCGTCATTATAGTGGGCATCCTCACATTAAGGTGTGAGGATGTTACTGAGTAGGTGTGTTACAATGTGTTATTTCAGGTTTGTTTTTTTTCTATCATTTTACATTTTGATTGTATTTCAGTTTTATCTTTGGGGGTTCCTTGTTTTTATTTCAGTTTTACTTTGAAAGATCCCATTCTATTAAGTTTCAGTTTAACCTCAAACGGTAAAAGACTAAGCATTAGTTAATGCAGAAATCAGTTAACTAGCCTAGTAATAATGTACTAATGGTGTTCATGTTAACAAAGTTATTTATGTATACATTATTTAGTAAGTTTATGGTTAACCCTAACCCACTACTGAGTATTGGCGTGCTAGAGTACAATTGCACTTCAATACAAAGCCTACCCCTGGCCAGTAATCTTTATTACTGCATGGACTAATGGTAACTCATTGTAATTAAAGGACCCTTATTGTGTGATAATTGTTTTTGTTACTTTCATGAAAGTATTTACTAATTAATCAACAACATAACAGTCTTATTCTATGAATACTTTTTTTTAAAATAATAACTAGTGCGTTGTGCATTATTGGATATTCTACCATACTTATAAATTGTGACTCTTGGAATAAACAAAAACTTATCAAACAAAGCCATAAACAGATACATTAGCAATGAAACTTCCATATTTGCAAACATTTAAAACTAAAATAAAGAAAGAATAAAGGATTCACTCTCATTGTGGACAGGGATTCAGCCCAGCAGAACCTTGTGGTTTATCTTGAGGGAAATGGTATCTTTGTTCAGTCACATTGACCAACACCATTGAATGCATCTGAATAAATCACTTGGGAAAAGACTGAACATGTAAAGAAGGAAGAGAAAATGGTTGCTGTTTACCTTCCATTTGCATAGTGTTTGTGTTTAGCTTTTAAGTTCAGTGTCTCCATTCTGTTTTCAGTGTTTTTTTGCAAGCTCAGTTTCAGTTTTGATTTATGTTAATGTGTAGCTTTACATATTAGTTTCTGTTGATTACATTAAACTACAATCAATGAAATGTCTGTGACATTCAGCGTCTGATCTTTGACATGTGAAGAGTTCCCTATCTAATATAATATAACCTATCTAAAATTTAGACACAGACACTTAGACACAGACACTTAAGACACAGACCCTTAGACACAGACACTTAGACACAAACCCTTAGACACAGACACTTAGACACAGACCCTTAGACACAGAGACTTAAGACAGACACTTAGACTCAGACACTTAAGACAGACACTTAAGACAGACCATTAGACACAGACTCTTAGACACAGACACTTAAGACAGACCCTTAGACACAGACCCTTAGACACAGACTCTTAGACACAGACACTTAAGACAGACACTTATGACACAGACCCTTAGACACAGACCCTTAGACACAGACTATTAGACACAGACTCTTAGACACAGACACTTAAGACAGACACTAAGACACAGACCCTTAGACAAAGACACTTAAGACAGACACTTAGACACAGACCCTTAGACAAGGACACTTAGACAGCAGACATTTAGACAGACCCTTATAGACAGACCTTCAGACACAGAAACTTAACACAGACACACACGCACACACAGACACCCAAACCTCCTCAATTTGTACCCCACTTTTTGTCTGTAAACTGCTTTTCCCACCAGAGGGTGTGTGCGTGTAGGCCTGTGTGCTGGTGTGTGTATCTCTGCGTGTGTTTGTCTTTGTGCATGTGGTAGGTGCAGGGATTATATGAATATAGTTAAGATTTGGTATCAACAGAAACACAACAGAACCATTCTAACTCCCCTCGGAACACATTTCCTGCCTGCTAATGTACAACAGGGGAGAAGAGCTACAGAAGGCTCTCTCTGCTGCTGGAGCTTAGCGATTACTGTACTGTGTCTGAAGGCTAATCTACACATTGTCCCGGGCTCCTAAAGACCCCTTCTATGGCTTTGGTTAAGTAGATTAGTCACCGTGTGTGTGTGTGTGGTGAATGTGTGTGTGTGTGCATGGGGAAGGAACTAGGGAGAGGATCCTTTTGGCAACAGTCATGTTCAACATAACCACGGGGGCAGGACTGAATGTAGTGGGCCCTAATAGCCCTTATTAATCAATGTTACTTTAAATGAAAATTCATAAATCTTGGATGACAAGCTAATCTTTCAGTTCCACTGGATGGGTGAATCCCCTCCGAGCTCTGCGCTGCCGACTGGGGGTGACTGAGGGCTGTTGTTAGTACAGCCTCTGATGAGATTCATGAGGCTCTCTCAACATCACACTTGTTTACCACTTAGGGGAGATTGTTAATATGCTATAATGCAGGGAGTTTAAGTAAAATGTCCATTATGGAGGACAAAATGAGCGTTGAAATGAAGCCTGTGAGGGAAGAAAGCAAATGATTGTCATCACATAAAATAGAAGTGTTTTTATTCAGATGTTATAGAACCCTGCCTGAGATGCTTGATCACTAACCCACTGGTCTGTGGGTAGTTCTTGTGATTTTTGTATTTTTGTGAAATATTATTTTCTTGTATTGTTACTTCAGAAATATCATAATACGGTACACATGTACAGTAGCAATGAGGATTTAATTTATAGCCAGGGGTTTGAAAGAACTGTTGGAACAAGGCAGCCTTCGTAGGAGAGGTCGGGTCTTCGCTTGAAGGAAAGACCATGGTTGTCATGGCGACCCTGGGTTTGTGGAAGTGCTCAGGTTCGATGTCCAGAGCTCCTGTTGCTTTCTGATGAGCATGTTATTATGGTTTAAGAAACTCTGGTCACCTTGTGCTTTTATTTCCTTTTTAAGTGTTTACCTCTGCGTTGTCGTGCAGTAAAGTCACCGATATGTTTGAAGAAATAATGAATCCTATGGCCTTTATGGTGACCAATGGAGATGTATTTTACAACACATCACCTGAGGTGTCTCAGGCTTTCTACAGTAGAGCTGTTGGTCAACAGTGTCATTCTCTAGTAGATCTCATCTCCTGTGCTGAGAGGGTGAAGCTATGCAGCCTTACTAGAGCTGAAGAGCAGTTGGCTGAGGGCGCTACATACATTAATCCAACCTTTACTTCATGATATTGTGTTGCGTGGTAGTCGAGACAGAGTGCCGATCACTGGGAGAGAGACTTTAATCATGATAATATTGAAATATTCCAGCATCAAATATCTAATAGGGCAATATCTCAATCTCATAGACGCACAGCGCTCTGCTGTACCATTAATGGAATTATCACAGAATGGGAAACAAAACAATATTAGGCAAATTGTTGCGCATCCTTCTGAGAATAAATCTTCAATAAATCCATGGTCCCCAGAAGCAGGATTGCAGGACAGAATAATTATCAATTTCCATATGATTTAGACCTTCAGGGGCTGCGGAATAAGCACAAACATTTGTTAATGCCCCATGATTAGATGCAGTCGGCTTCCAGAAGAATTGTCAGGGTTGAAATTGAAAAAAAAAAATACATTTGTGGCAATCACAGAAATGTGATGACATGTATGTAAGACAAGACAGCCTCAGGGCTCTCACCGTTCGGTTGCCATGACGTTCCAACGGCCTTGGAACAGCGCAGAGCTCAGTGGTTCCCTCCCACCTCCAGAGTGACAGAGAGATAAATAGATAGATAGATGGATAGATAGATAGATAGATAGATAGATAGATAGATAGATAGAGAGAGAGAGAGAGAGAGAGAGAGAGAGAGAGAGAGAGAGAGAGAGAGAGAGAGAGAGAGAGAGATAGATAGATAGATAGATAGATAGATAGATAGATAGATAGATAGAGAGATAGGTGGGTTAATAGATAGATAGAGAGAGAGAGAGAGAGAGGAGAGAGAGAGAGAGAGAGAGAGAGAGGGAGATAGATAGATAGACAGACAGACAGACAGACAGACAGACAGACAGACAGACAGACAGATAGATAGATAGATAGATAGATAGATAGATAGATAGATAGATAGATAGATAGATAGATAGATAGATAGATAGATAGATAGATAGACAGAGAGACAGACAGACAGACAGACAGACAGACAGACAGACAGATAGATAGATAGATAGATAGATAGATAGATAGATAGATAGATAGATAGATAGACAGACAGACAGACATATAGATAGATAGATAGAGAGAGAGAGAGGGATAGGTAGATAAATATATATATACAGAGAGAGAG